>JBCEWC010000975.1:0-46364 GCA_038996855.1 Solanum aculeatissimum | reverse complement strand
GTGCTAATACCTTCCCTTCGGAATAACTTGAACCCCCTACTCAGAATTTTTGGTTCGCAGACTATTTTTGTAAATAAATAAATAATTGGTTTCCTAATTATCCTTAAAATTAGGTGGCGACTCTAAAACTAAAATATTAAATTATTATTTTTTTATTTAAAATTCTTTTATTAAATTATTTTTTAGCGAGTTGTCGCGACGTTGCGCCTTCGGGATGTCAACATCTATAAAAAGTGAAATTTAAATACACAATATTTTTAACTTTGTATAATGTATTTTTTCGATAAAAAATGACTAAACTCTTATACCGTGACTGATCATAAAATTAAGAATTTTTCATTTTCAAGGGAATGTAGATGAAAATAACAAATGCATCAAAACATTCGGCAATTTCTATAGATGACAACTAAAATAATTAAATGATATTACGTGTGAAATTGGCCAAAAATGTAGAGACTTGTAAAGCCAATTTTTCTCTTTACAGGTTTGTGCATTTACTAAAACTTGAAAAATTATTCTTTATTTGTTATCCTCAATTTTAATAAGTTTTTATGGAAAAAAATTCATCACAAATTATCTAAACTATTTAAGAAAATTTAACAATATTTTTCCTTTTTATTACGTGTCAGTATCATTATAATCAATCGTACAAGTTACTCATTTGACTAGTTAGTAAAAAATAATTATATTCACTAGTTTAATATTAAAAAAATAAATATTAACCATATTTATTTATGTATATCATAAAATATTACAATTTATTTTATTAATATATGATAATGAACGGTCAATTCTTTTTTATTTATTTTTTGTATTTTACTCTGTTTATTCCAACTAGCTTCCAAAAATAAGCTTGACTCTAAAGGGTAATTTAGTACTTTCACACACTATAATTTTTCAGATCAAGATACACATAATTAGTTAAGTAAAATACAAAATTAATTACTGAAAATTACATACTTTGGCGGGATATCTCTTTCCTTAATCTTAAACCCCCTCATTTTCATTATATTTCAAATTTCAACCCCACCATTTCTCTCTCTGCGCATTTCAATGGTGAAAAACTTAAACCCCCATATTTTACTGCTATTTTACGCTAAAGCCATTGTCTTTTCTGTCTTTCTTCTTTCTCTTATTTCGAAAGATTCTCAAGGTTTTTCCTTGCTTTCTAAGCTCCCCCAGATCTTACAATTAGGTAATAGACAATTCCATTAGCTCCTTTTTACACTTATCTAACACCACTGTTTTTTCAAGATTCTTTTTTTTTTTTTTAAAATTCTGGGAAATGGGTGTTTTTTATTTTTGTTGAATGTGATGTCTGAGCTTTTGAATAATGAAATCTACTGTTCATGAAGCTGACGTGTTATTTCTCTGCTGTAACTGTGAAATGTTTGTTTCTGTAGTGAAAAACAGTCGTGTACTACCACTTAACTGTTCTCATTTTATCTATTCTTGGTTTTGTTTTCTTGGACTTTTGGGATGGTAGATTCCCATTGCTCATTCTTGCTTTCTTGTTGAAAAAGATCTCATCTTTTTTCACTTTGGGAAATTTTTAAGCTTTTCTTTGTTCTTCCTGGGTCCAGGAATATCTTGTTTGCATTTTGTGGGGTTTAAAGTTGGGTATTTAAATTCGCATTGTTTTGAAGTTTTGAGATTCTTGGTGGACAATTTAGGGGTCTGGATCAGAAGAACTTGCTGGATCTTTAGCTCATTCTGCTAAACTGGGAAAGGTATTTCTGGATTTTAGCTCAATCTTGAGCTTATTGTGCTTGGCTTCAGTTGCAAATTTCAAGATCTGATCTTTTTTAGGAATTCTTCTGAGCTTGAGACTTATTTAATTTTTAATTGACTGCCTGTTTGGGTGAATGTTAGTATCTTAAAGTTCAGTATCTTGTGGACTTGTTATAATTAAGATAATCACAATGGGTTCTCTAATTGCATAATTTTTTAATTGAAACAACCTCTCTATCTTGTAGTGCATACACTCTACCCTCTCTGGTCTCGACTCGTGAGATTACACTGGGTTGTTGTTACAATGGCTTCTCTAACAGCTTAATCAGCTTACAGGTTTCAGTGTAGCTTCTTCCCGGCCTAAATTCTCCCCCTAGCTTCTTCCCACCCTAAATTTTACCTCCCTGTATGTCATGCCTGCACTATGCAATAACAGGAAATGTTTATATGCTTTTGTCTTAGTTTAACTTTGCCTCACTTTATGTAGCATGGATTTCATTGTGGCTTTACAGAAGTATGCTTAATAATAATCAGAGTAGAAGCTAGACCATAATATTTTGTTTATAATCTGGAGGATCATGTTTATCATATGTTCAGAAGCCGTTTCAAGGTCTAATTGGTTTATGGATAATTCATTCATCTTCTTTTTGTGAATGAGTATTGGTCCTTTCTGATATTTCTACTTTTTGTTGCAAATTGTTCAGGCGAACTGAGATTATGATTTTCTGGATTTGAGGAAATGATGATTTGTAGCTGATGCTAAACTGGATCAACAATGTCAAGGATCACTAAGTGGAAGCTTGAGAAGAATAAAGTGAAAGTGGTCTTTCGGCTTCAATTTAATGCTACTCATGTAAGATTGAACTTTTATTTCAAGTTGGTAATACCTGGTGGACAGATGTACCTTAGTATAGAATGTGATGATTGTTTCAGTAGATGGAAAGTAGTTTGCTTGTACTCTTGCCTGCTAAAGATAAGATGACATCAAATTTTAATATGCCTAAATATTCTCCTATCAAGATAGAAGCTCATACTGCAACTCCTTGAGTTAACCACATTCTTAGGATTATAGCAATTATAACATGATCACTCTGGTATGCTACTCTATGTATAACTTTGTCCTAATCTAGTGCTGATGCAGAACCTTCAAAATCCTTCCTATCATTACCTATTTAGTTACCTAGTCGATGGACAAAAGCATATGCTAGAAAAACTGTTTAATAATTAATACGTATGTAGAAAAATATAACCATCAGGAAAACCATTTAGCTGATGCAAAGTTCACTGTGCTCTCGTGTACTTTTGGTGATGGATTTGGTTAAAACCAGAAGTAGCCAATGTCCAGTATACATTACCATGGGACAAGCATCGACTGAAAGTTGCCTTTTGGTGTTACAGATACCACAAACTGGATGGGACAAGTTATTCATATCTTTTAGCCCTGCTGACTCTGGAAAACCAATTTCCAAGACATCCAAAGCCAATGTAAGAAATGGAACATGCAAATGGGCTGATCCAATCTATGAAACGACAAGGCTTCTTCAAGATGTCAAAAACAGACAATTTGATGAGAAGCTGTACAAACTTGTGGTTGCCATGGTATATTTTCTTTCTGTTTAGCTTCAATATGTCTTTACCTTATTGCCAAAAGGTGGAAAAAACAACAACTTTTTAGATACCTTATACTTGAATTCCTGGTTGACTCGCCTGACAGCTAATTTGTTTGTTGATATGATGAATTCTGATGAATGCAGATGTTAAAAACTTAACCTGTCTCTTGGTAGTGTGTGGATTAATTTTCCTCATCGATGCTTTTAATAGTCTTCTTTAAATCTGATAACACTCTCAGGGCTCTTCACGGTCTAGTATCCTGGGTGAGGCAACAATTAATCTTGCTGATTATGCTGAAGCATCAAAGCCCTCTGCTGTTTCTTTACCTCTTCAAGGATGCAACGCAGGAACTATATTACATGTGAGGCAAATTTTGCTTGCTCCTTATGGCACTTCTACTTGATCACTTTCAGCATATGTCTAGATTTGTGTTTTAGGTCATAATCCCATGCTGTAACAAATTGTTTTTGGTTGATGTAAGAAAAATATTCTCGATTGGCATGTTTACTACCTGAATTAATAATCACGCTTAATTGTGTTAGTTGCAGTGACATCCCTTTTGTTTCCACCATTTCTCATCTTCAAGAATTCAAGAGCTGCTCTTAGGCAAAACCAATGCCTCTCATGCAGCTGCAGTTATATTATGTTTTGTTGCATACTGTACCTAAAGGTCCTAAATACCTGCTTGGAACTATATGGACTTTCTGTTATTATATTTCTGCTTTTGGGTTGCTGTATACCATTTTACATGAGTAGTTTGGGTGCTCATGGAAGTTGATAGTGATCTCTGGATCAGTAACCTTTACTTCTTCTTTCTTGCATAACCAGTAATACCTAAGAGAACTTCTATCATCTGCTATGTCAAGCTAGTCAAACTTAATCTTCATCAGTCTGACACTCAGTAGCCTGTAACATGAAGATCATTAATTAGCATAATATTATATCAGCATGAATGTAGGATATCTGATATACCAGTCAATCCTTGCCCCTCACAAATGTATTTGACGATTACTTTTCTCTGTCCATATACGTTTTGAATTTATGGTTATTCACCTATATTTATTCTGTTATTTATTTTTCTCGCGTATGTTTAATCTGTTGTTTAATTGCATGTTATTGCTCCAGGTCACAGTTCAGTTGCTAACATCTAAAACAGGATTCAGGTAGCACATCTTAACATTTAAAACCACATGATGTTTCTTATGAGCAAGTGACAGAAGGTGCATTTGATTGCAGAGAATTTGAGCAGCAAAGGGAACATAGGGAGAGAGGTTTGCAGTCAGGATATGAGAACAAGCCTGATGACTCCGTTACTGGGAAAGTCCTATTTTCAGGAGAGCCTGGCAATGATCACATGGTCAAGGTCTGATTATTTTAAGCACCAGCTAACTCTTCTTGGAGTACACAGTTGATGATGGATGCTCCCTTTGTATTTCATTTGGTGATCTAGAGTCTCAATTCTAGTTTTAGACTAGGTAGTTATCAGAAGCCTAGTGTGAAAATATGGTTAAGTTTTTGATCTTTCAACTAAAATATAAACGTTATGAAGGTTTCTGAATCTCCAAAGTGTTTGTTCCTAATACATTGTTGTTGGTCAAATCAGCTTCTGCGACTTCCTATATGATCTCATTGTTTCCTTGCCTTTGATCATTGCCATGAATTTCCGTACAGTTGCTGAACTCCTGAATCGCAAGTACCAGCTTCATTTAGTCTGTTACTTGACCACGCCAATTGGCAATTTGAACAAATGTTCTAGAAAAATAGAATAAATTTACTGTTCATTCATGACAGTGAGAAATTAGATCTTTTTTTGTCGTCATTCAATTTGCAAATTTCTTGATGTGCTTCTCTCATTTCCTGATTCTGGTTCCATTTGTTCTGATGTAGGTTAGTTCAAGGGTCAGATTCAGACCAGAGGCTAAAGAACTCTCTTCTGTTGAGGAGGAAGTGGAACTAAATGAGGAATATGCTGACTTGACGGCTGGATTTGATGGATCTTCCAATACTTCAGGGAGTCTATATGCCGAAAAGCATGATTCATCAAGTGCACATGAAACTGATAGTCAATGCCTGCGGTCGGAGAAAGGTAATAAATCTGACAATCAAGCAATGGCCCAGAGTAGTAGTTCAGTTCATGGATGGGTGTCAGACTGCTCAATGGATAATGAATTGGCAATTGCTTATGAGGAGAATAATAGACTTAGAACAAGCCTGGAATTGGCAGAATCATCGATTGTTGAGCTTAAGCTGGAGGTAAGCACTCTGCAAAGTCAAGCTAATGAATTGGGCTCTGAAACAGAAAAGTTTTCTCAGCTACTTACTGCTGAGATATCCTCTAGTGAGGAGTTGGCAAAAGAGGTTTTTGTCCTTAAATCAGAATGTTCAAATTTTAAAGATTGTATTGAAAGAATAAGAACATTGAAATCAAGCTGTCAAAATCGTAAAAGTGAAAGTTGTGGTGCTGATTCTGGCCGTTTAATTCAAGATTTACAGCTTAGATGGATGAAAGGAATTTCAGTGGTTGAAGATAGAATCAAAGAACTTCAAAATAAAGTTTGTCTTGGATTCTATGAAAGAGACTACAAGTTTCTACATTCGGAATTGGAAGCATTGCTTCAAATTGTACAGGAGGTCAAACTAGGAGCAAAAGATGAGATGTCATTGCTAAATAAAGTAACATCAGTGGATGTAAAGGAGACAAGAGTGACAGATTTACCCAATATCGAACAGCCTTTGCCAGAGCTTGGGTTGGAATTGGATCTTTGTACACCAGAAAATTTGCTTCATCATATAGGCATACCTCCACTGGTTTCTCAAGGAACTGATGCTGCTGTTGCTATTGATGCAATGAAAGCCAAAATTTTTGATCTGGTTAGAGAAGTGGATGAGGCCAAGGTTGAAAGGGAAAATCTGTTGAGAAAAATGGATCAGATGGAGTGTTACTATGAAGCACTTGTCCAAGAGCTCGAGGAAAATCAGAAGCAAATGCTGTCAGAGTTGCAGAATCTAAGGAATGAACATTCAACTTGCCTTTATACCATCTCGAGTAGCAAAGCCGAAATGGAATTAATGCAACAAGATATGAGTCAGCGCGTGTTACAGCTTGTTGATGAGCGACGCGATTTGGATACACTTAATAAGGAGCTCGAGAGAAGAGCTGCTACTTCAGAAGCAGCTCTGAAAAGAGCCCGCTTGAATTATTCTATTGCAGTAGATAAGCTGCAAAAGGATTTGGAGCTTCTTTCCTCACAGGTCGTGTCCATGTTTGAGACTAATGAGAACCTCATCAAGCAAGCAATTCCTGAACCTTCACAATCACAATTCCTTGGGTATGCAGATGTTGTTCAGAATTTAGAAGAATATGATGATACAGAGCAGCTGCGGTCTCAGGATCAACATGTGATTGCAAGAAAACTAACACTCAGTGGAGATGTCCTTACAGATGACTTGAAAAGATCACTCTGCTTGCAGGAGGAGCTTTACAGGAAGGTTGAAGAAGAACTTGGTGATATGCATTCAGTTAACTTGCACTTGGATATATTCTCCAGGGTTTTACTTGAAACTGTGTTTGAAGCTAATGCTAATGCTGGAATGATGAAGAGAGATATGTATGAACTTGCTCAGCAGTTGGAGGCTTCAAATCTCAACAAGGAGCAGATGGTGATAAGATTGCAGGCTGCTTTGGAAGATGTTCAGATTTTGCAGGAGGAGAAAGCAAGTTGTATCCTCAGATGCAGCGATCTTGTTCTTCAGAATCAATCTTTGGAAGCTGAACTCGTGAGTCTTTCAAAGGCAAACTGTCTCCTCACAGAGAAGGTCATGGAATTGGAAGCTATCGTGGTGCAACATACAGGAACTCAGAATAGATATGAAGCTTGTGTGGAAGAAAATATAGCACTCTCCACTTCATTGAAGCAGGAATTGTTGAACAACAGTAGGCTTCAAGATGAGATTTCACTTCTGAAGGATGATTTAGTCACTGTCAGAGCCAACTCAGAGGACTTGGCTTCCTCAAATGAAAATCTTCATGAAGATGTTAGCTTTGTGCAGGGTAAGTTGGCTGGTATGTTGGTATCTTATGAGAAGGAAGTATCTCTTCCATGCAATTCCTCTTTCCATGAGTTGGAGCTCAGGGATATAAGAGGTCTTACCATGCAACTGGAAGAGGTGCAGTGTAGTGCGTGTAGCAAGATTCTTCATCTTATGCAGGAGAAGCAAAATCTAGAAAGTGAAAAAGCAGTTGCTGAGGTGTCCTTGAATGCTATTAGATCAGAAATAATTTCTGTGAAGCAGAAGTATAAAAATGATATACAGAGTATGGTGGCTAAATTTGATGTTTCAACTGCCCTCGTGGAGAAACTTCAGGTTGAACTTGAAGCTTTGACGAATAAACTTCAGCTTAACTCTGAAGTTGAAGAAAAATATGCACAACAGAACAGAGAGCTTCTGGATGATCTTGCTGCCTTTGAAGTCGAGCTACAAAATTTAGTCTCGAAGAATGGGCACATGTCTCGAGAGATCTTGGGCTTGGACTCTATAGCAAATGAGCTTGAGCAGAATGACTTAACCATTTCTGAGTTAATACAAGAGAAGGAGGATCTCATGACCTCTCTACAGAACAAGGCTGAGGAATTTGTCAAGCTTACATCAGAAGTCAGTCATCTGAGAGACAATTTGAGAACTCTGCAAGATGAATTGCAACTTGAGAGAGATCTTAAGGATGAACTAGAGGATTCAGTACAAAATCTTACTTTGCAGTTGAATGAGAAGGATGACAGATTACTGGATTTGGAAAAGAAAATTGCTGAACTGGTGCATTTCAGGCAGCTTGCATCGGAGTTAGAAATTGAGAAATCTACACTTAGCCATCTTTTGCAGCAGCATGATGAGCATGCAGCAAAGATTCAGGAGGAATTATCCCGTGTGTCTGGTCTAGAGGGCTCTGTAAGAGATCTTGCTTCTCAATTGAATGAAAAACATGACAGGTTACTGGACGTGGAGAAGCAAAATGCTGAAATGGTGCATTTCAGGCAACTGACATCAGATTTAGAAGTGGAAAAATCTAGACTTGATCATCTTTTGCAGCAGCGTGATGAACATATCATTAAGCTTCAGGAAGAGATGTCCCATCTTTCTGGTTTAGAGGATTCAGTGCAAGGATTTACCTCTCAACTGAACGAGAAGAATGACAGGTTACTTGATTTGGAAAAGCAAAATGCTGAGCTGGTGCATTTCAGGCAGCTGGCATCAGAGCTAGGAGTGGAGAAATCTAGAGTTGATCAGCTCTTGCAGCAGCGTGATGAGCATCTGGCAAAGCTTCAGGAAGAGTTGTCCTGTGTTTCTGGTTTAGAGTGCTCAGTTAGAGATCTTACTTCTCAATTGAATGAGAAGCATGACAGGTTACTGGACTTGGAAAAGCAAAACGCTGAACTGGTAAATTTCAGGCAGCTGGCAGCAGATTTTGAAGTAGAGAAATGTAGACTTGACCAACTTGTGCAGCAGCGTGATGAACATGTGGCTACGCTTCAGGAAGATTTGACCTGTGTTTCTGGTTTAGAGAGCTCAGTGCGAGATCTTACTTTTCAATTGAACGAGAAGAATGAGAGGTTACTGGATTTGGAAAAGCAAAATGCTGATTTGGTCCATTTCAGGCAGCTGTCATCAGAGTTAGGAATGGAGAAATCTAGACTTGACCATCTTTTGCAGCAGCGTAGTAAGCAAATGGAAAAACTTCAGCAAGAGTTTTCTTATATTTCTGATCTTAAAAAGCACATGCTAGAAGTACAAGAGTATGCCATAGCTTCTGATGTTAAGTTCACAGTTGCCATGAGCCACTGTGAAACACTGGATCTGGAATTTGTGCGGCAGCTTAAATCATCGGATGGGTCCATTGCCGAGCTTCAGAAGAGATGTCATGATTTACAGGCCAAGTTGAATCAATGCCTTGCAAGTGAGGCTTGTTCAATTAAGGAAAATAAGGAGTTGTTAAGATCTCTTTGTTCTGTTAGAGCTGATTTAGAAGCTTCTATTGCTCAAAATAATGTTCTTTCAGATGCCAAGTATGTTAACACAGTGAAACATGATGAATACAAGAAGGAGATTACATTATTGGAAGATTCTTTCCTCAAAACTAATAATTATCATGCTCTTGAAATGGAGAAGTTGAAGAACGTGCTGGCAATTGTTGAAGAAGAACTTAATGACTTGTCACTTTCCAAGGAGGAACTGGAGATCATGGTGATTGTGCTCCGAGGCAAATTAGATGAACTGTACCCCAACACAATTTTACTGGAGAAAAACAAAGATGAAATGGTCACCTTGCAGTTACAATGCAATGAGCTCTCCCACAAGTGTAATGAGCTTACTCACAAGCTCTCCGAGCAGTCCTTGAAAACAGAAGAGTTCAAAAACCTATCCATCCATTTGAAGGAGCTTAAGGATAAGGCTGATGCAGAATGTCTCCGGGTTCGCGAGAAAAGAGAATCTGAGGGACCACCAGTTGCTATGCAAGAATCCTTGAGAATAGTCTTCATAAAAGAGCAATATGAATCAAAGTTCCAAGAGTTGAAGCAACAAGTTTCTATCTCCAAAAAGCACGGAGAAGATATGCTTCTGAAGTTACAGGATGCATTAGATGAGATTGAAAGCAGAAAGAGATCTGAAGCTTTGCACTTGAGGAAAAATGAAGATCTAGCTCTCAAAATCTTGTCTTTGGAATCTGAATTACAGTCTCTGCTTTCTGATAAGCGTGAAATAATGAAAGATCACGACAGAATAAAGACAGAATTGGAGTGTGCTCAGCTAAGTCTAGAGTGTTGCAAGGAAGAAAAGGAAAAACTCGAAATAACTTTGCAAGAACGAGCGAGAGAATACTCCAGAATTGCTGCTGAACTTACTTCGACTAGAGAGCAGCTGATGAATGTCACATCTTCTATTGTATCAAAGAGAGAAAATGGCCAGGTGAGCAAAGTTGAACTTGTGCAGAATGAGACAAATGTAAATCCTTCTCCTGATGCCACACCTAGAGAGGATTCATCTGATGCTTGGAATGTGAAGGAAACAACCTTAATAATGGATGATAGAAGTGAGGAATCAAGCTCACCAGTGAAACTTCTACTCACTCTGGTAAGCTCTCTGACAAGAACTACTAATGTGGTAATGAAGTAGAATGTTTTTTTATTCTCGAAATAGCATGATGTAGGATGTTTCCTTGGAGACTTTATTTAAACATTCATCTTTTTGGGCCACACAGCAAAAAGCTACAGAACTTGCATACCTACCTACCTATCTACACTCACCAAATATACAGTAAATAAACCACCACCATGTGCATCTGAGTCTATATAAAAGCTGTTGTGATTTTTGAAATATTAATATTTCATATACATTTTTATTCTTGTTATAAACGAATAATGATTGTTTCAGAAGAAGCAACATAAAGGCTTTTTCTAACTGAGTAAATAATTGACCGTGTCGTGTTTCCAATCTCAGATCTCGTAGCAATTTGAAGTTTAAGTAACAACAACAACAACATACCCAGTGGAATCCCATAAGTGGGGTCTGGGGAGGGTAAAAATGTACGCAGACCTTATCTCTACCTCTATGAGGTAGAGAGGCTGTTTCTGGGAAACCCTCGTCTCAAAAACCCATAAGCAGAATTAACTAGTTATGGAAAAAGGAAAAGGAAAAGAAAAGCAAGGAGGAACGACTAATAATGAAAGCAAATGATAGAATGTATATACAATAAAATTAACAAATATAAGACGGGTAATGAAATTTGAAGCTTAAGTGACCTCTTTAAATAGTCAAGCTACTCTCAAACACTTGGAACCTAATCCATGGCTGCTGTTTGAGTTGTGGCTGAAATTAGCTACTAATCTGTAACGGTTTCTAGACTTACAAGCTGACTCTTAGGAAAGATAGCATGCTTTCCTTCCTCTCCTCAATCCCCTTGTTCCACCATCTCAAAGTTCCTTGGATAGTTTATTCTGTTCATATTTCTGCATCAAGAGGTGTGTTTATGAAAGAATTCTAAATCATAACTCTCTCTACGGTCATGATTCACTTCTTCTAGTTCAAGATTTCAGCCTCTATGAGTCAGTCTCTTGTGAATTTGCATAAACAAGGAATAGTTGGTCCGCCATGAATTTAAGTACAGTTGAAGAGAAGCAATTTTTGTTTGATAATGGGTTTTTAAAGAAAAGGAAGAAACAAAAATCATTTTGCATTTGTTGTTAGCATCCATGATTTTATAGTTTTTTACAGAACTCAACAGCTACCCCCAAGCCTGTGAGACTTATCCTCAGCTTGATGGAACACCTTTGGGGATTTTTCTTGGTATAAAAGCATAACAAACATGTCGAGGAACAAAAAATATTAGGACATAAAGAGCACTAGCTAGGACCTATGGTGTTTGGAAGGGAATAGGAGCAATTTGTAACATGAGATAAAAGTTGTGATCTAAATATAAAACGAAAGTACTCCTTCCATTTAAAAAAGAATGACCTACTTTCCTTTTTAGTCCATTTAAAAAAGAATGACTCCTTTCCTTCTATTTAAAAAAGAATGCCCCCTTTTTTTTTCTGGCAACAATTTAATTTCAACTTTCTGTGACATGTTTAAGGCCATAAGATTAAAAGACATTTTGGTACATTTGCCTTAACTTTAGTTTACGACCACAAGATTAAAGTCTTCTTTATTTTCTTAAAACTTTGTGTCAAGTCAAACTGGGTCATTCTTTTTTAAACAGGAGTAATAGTTTCTTCCCACATGTTTGAAAGTTGACCCTAATTTGTTTGGGATGGAGACGTTTTGCTTGGAAGTCACATGACACTTTTCCTGGTCATATGAAATTGTAATCAAGTAAAAAAGAAAAGGAAAGAAAGATGAAAGATCTGATATTTTTATATTTGAGTTTAGGTGTATATGTCGGTGCCTGGACAAGTTTACCTGTTAGATTTCTAGTTTTAATCTGGTGATCTACACTCTCCTAGTTAACTGATTTCAGTGGAGAAATCATTTTTTCTGATTGCGCAGATCCCTGTTTGTCTTTTACTTCATGGAGTCATTTGGTTTTTGAAGTACTTGGGTTTTTTCTTCTTTTTCTATCATTTACAGGATGCTGCATCAATAGGTATGCATGCAACTACTGGAGATGCACCTCTTGAAGGTCACTCACCACCCAGAAACGGAAGGCATATAGATTTCAGCAGTGAACAGTTTGGAAGCAGGAATTTGAGGTCTAGCATGGAACATCTGCATGAAGAGGTATTTGTTGATCCATCTTTGAGTCAACTATCAGATTACAAGTGAGATGGTGGTTGCAATTTTTTTTTCTTCTACTCGACTTGCAGTTAGAAAGGATGAAACGTGAAAACTCTGTCATTCCTGCGGACTATTATTCTGATCAAGGCTTTGAAATTTTTCAGAGCGAACTTGTGCAATTACACAAGGTACACATAGGTAACTTGTATATATTATAGTTGAATATGTCAACGTGTCGCTGATCACTGTTTATTGTGGTTCTTAATCTGCAAGGCAAATGAAGAGCTCCGAAGCATGTTCCCAACATTCAAGGATATAGCTAGCACTGGCAATGCATTGGAGAGGGTGCTTGCCCTGGAAATTGAGCTTGCTGAAGCATTAAAGGCTAAAAATAAACCGAGTATGTTCCAGAGGTAGGATGTTGTGATTACTTCTTCATCTTTGCCTTCTGCTTAATTGGCCCTGACAGATACTTCATTTTTCCAATTTTTAAAGTCAATTGTAGTAGATCTTTTCATTTGAGATTTCACACTGCTCAATGAACATTCTCATTAACACTGGCTAGCCCTGCTGAATTTTGCATGGTGCTAAATTGAGTTTTCCAGTGATTACAACTGATATTACTGTCTACATTTGATCTGTTGCAGTAATTCTATGCTAACATCAGATTTTGTTTTTCTCAGACTTGTTGCTTTAATCTCCATTCTGGAAAATATTTATGGAAATAGTAGTATTTTACATGTAGCTGATTGATAGGGATGATCTATGCATCAATATGGCATTCTGAACACTTCTTGCCTAGCTTCTCAATTATACTAGGAATTACACTCAATTCATATATTGAACTGCATATATAGAATCTGTAAATCATGTTATAGAAGGAATTCCTTGAAGCATTTCCTAGGTCCATCTATGAAGACACTAAATCTGCTTTTATGGCTATGAGGAGTAACCAACATACTGCCATTTTAGTCCTGTCTTTTGCTAGGAAGCTTACTAGAGAAGTAACTATCTAGAAGTGTTTTGCTGCTATTGTTTTCACAGTGAAAGTGTGTTGTTTTCTTGGGGTTCAATGCTCCATGCCAGGATAAGATACTATAGAAATGACAAGTGATCTATTTATGCTTCAGTTCGTTTCTGAAACAACATAGTGATGATGAAGCGATCTTCAAAAGCTTCAGAGACATCAACGAGTTGATCAAGGAAATGTTGGAAATCAAAGAAAAGCACATGGCTAAGGAGAATGAACTGAAGGAAATGCATGATCGGTACTCTCAGTTAAGTCTCCAGTTTGCTGAGGTTGAAGGCGAAAGGCAAAAACTGAAGATGACACTTAAGAATGTCAGAGCATCTAGGACGAAGCTCATGCAACTAAATCGTTCCTCATCGACCATTGTAGACAGTCCTTCATAGGCACTGTTTCAGTCCATTTCTTGATTTGCTGGTTTCGAGAACAGTGCCAACGTGCAAGGCTTCCATATCTCAGCTTGCATGTCAGCTCTAGAAGATGGTTCACTTTTATGGACAAGCATCCCAAAGATAAGTTCCAAATATGAAGTAACCAACCCCAAGCTGCCTTGTCCCTTGTAAATGTTAAACTCTGGCTGTCAGATTTTGTAACCCATTTAAGTTATGTGTAGATCTAGATATCCCATATATTATAGCCTCATTTTCCCATTTTTTTACCTGTATTTGGCTGTAATATTAATGTATAGAAATTAGATTATCCTGTAATTAACTCTGCTTTTCCTACTTTAAGCCGCGCAAGAGGCATAAAAATTTGTTATATACTCAGCTGCTTTGTCCTTTGAGTTCTCAATTTGGATGCCTCTCTGTGGTACAGCTTTGACATGTAATGTAAAGCTGGAATTCGACTTGCACATTATCGCTGGAGATGGAAGTAAGGCATATCCTACTCTGTAATCTCATAAGTGGGATTTGAAGAGAGTAGTGCGTATGCATAACTTTAACCCTACACAGTAGAGAGGTGATTTCTAATAGACCATCGGCTCAAATAATTTGGGAAATAACATGAACAACATAAATTGGTAATGGTGAATTTGATGCCATAGACATTGGAGCATCAATACAGAAGAAATAGTGTAATAACAAGAAGGTACACATGCCTGAATTTGTAAGTTCATAGTAATTGTAGGATTGCAAATTAAATGAAATCAAACCAACTATAATCTTCAACAATTCTTTCGTTCTTCCTGTTCTCTTTTACCCACCCAGACAAAAAAATCATGCTTTCCATAGAAGTTCCTACACAGCAATGCACCAAATTCCTTTTAGCCCTCTTAAGAAAATTTGCCAAGCTGAAATCTTAAGGTAAAAGCAAAGAGCTTGAATGATAATTGAACTTCAAATTTTGTCATTTGATATCTTCTTGGATGCATCCAAAGATCCGCTACTGAAAAATCCATGAGCTATGGAATATTACTAAACTGGAGTAATTCTGTCATCTGGTTAAGACGGGATTACAAGATTGTGCATGCACACCCGCCTTTCTTCAGGGAATCATCCTGCAGTTTATCTGTGGCAAATGCATTGAAACTTCATTCAGCAAAAGGCTCCAGTAAAGACAGAATTAAAAGGAGCAAATAAATAGATCATAGATGAAAATTCAGAAGCTCTGAAATATTTCCCGAAGGCACAAGCTACATGTACATTGCATGTGGAAGTGACCACTACAACAAGGAATCACTATGGAATAAATTTATTTAAAGTCTCTAGAGAAATCATAAATATCTTTAACATATGTCAGTACATAAATTTCTCCATCAATGCTTTAGTTTGAACACTTATTGAACAGTGCAATTAACAATCATAAACAGAAGGAAAAGAGAGCAGTCCCTAGACAAAGTGCATCATAGCTGAGAACCTGAATTAGTGCTACCATCCAACACTTGGACAAGATAAAATATTTTTTACAACCTAGAAAGTAACTTCTTCCACCCCAATTCTTTAGGACTTTGGAGGTTAACAAAGAGATGATGAGTTTTGACACACAAGCTAAATATGCATAGTGTATCGGTGTACCAAACTATTTATCTTTGTATCAAAACAAGAACCTACAAGAAGTTACATCAAGGAATGTTGAAAACAGGACAGGGTGATCTCAGCAGTTCCACTGATTGATACTTTTGTTATGTATAAATATCCAATACGAGCTACCAGTGATTAGTGACAAATGGGGGTAATCTCAGCAGTTCTACTGATTGATACTTCAGTTATGTATAAATATCCAATACGAGCTACCAGTGATTAGTGACAGACGGTTGTCCTATTATGTCATGTACTTCATAAACAACCACATGATACATTAAAGCATCTTTCTAATACACGTTAACCATGATCTGAGTTTCTATGATTACAAAAAAATCGTGAACTTACCACGGGCTTTTTCATTCATAGGTGGGCGTACAACAACATGCATAGTGATGACACCTCCTGGAACTTCAGCAACTGGAAGTCTGGATTCACCAAGTGTTTTATTATTCTCAAGTATCCTTCCAGCATTAATAAGCTTCACATCATTTATTGTCTTTGGCCCAGAATCTTTATCTGCCATAAATAAGACCTTCTGTGAGCTAGACGATTATAAGTGACTACAAGAATTGCTAGACTAAGAGCAGCACATTTGTGATTTCAGATTTGAATTTCTTCTAGAACCAAACATATGGAGAAGGAGAAGACACCAACAATAATATTATGTGCTTCTGTTGTAGGCTTGAAGCTTTCTCAGATGGTCTTGAAATTAAGGCGTACAACAGTCAAAAGAACAAATGATAACATCCTAATTTACTTTACTGTTATCAGAGCCTTGTCATTAGTTTAACAAATATAGAACACTTTTTATTTGGCTTCAAAGCAAAAGGAGGGATGATGAGGATATCCCTCAACTTCCATCAATTTGCAATTACTGGCCAACAGTAATGTAAATTATAGAAGATACAGGAAAGACCAAAGAGATTCAAATTCTAGAGCTAATGTTCTCATAGGAAATATTTAGACCAATAAGTTGTTTTACTTCATTTTCTTAGCTAGTGTATATTCACATACAGTTGTTAATAGGAGGTCCGCCTCAGCTGAATCTGGTGCATATATGCTCAAAGGTTCACCAGTGGGACATAAATCCATACTTTAGAGTTCTATAGCATCTTTTAGATGTTTCAATATTGTGTAGTTTGTATTTTAAATGCTTCAATAGGCTAAACTTGGGAAGCAAGTCTATGGATAATGAGGAAGCAAGTCCACAAACAAATTTCATCCTTGCTTGGTGCCCAAGTAACTGGCCTTATAAAATGCATCTTTACCCTCTGATTGTAGCAAACATCGCACCAGAGATGTTTCAGAAACATATGTAATCTTTCTCTCTTCTTCTCCTTATTTATCTTTTCATTTTTGCTCAGATTCTAAGCTGAAAAACCTCAATTGCACTGCATCTATTGTTTCCATATATCACTACTTTCGCTGTCAACCTATTTCTCTAAATTAGTGTTTGGTGCTGAAGCTTAAAAGAATTAATTCGTATTTGAGAGGTCATCAGTATCATGTCAAATCATGTGGAAAAACCTAGTTGCAGGAAGCTAATTGATATTCAAAGGGATGAGTTGCTACTGAAGTTATTTGAAGAAGTTCAGAATTTAAAAACTCGTGTGAGAGCTCTTGAGTTGAAGAACTCACAGCTACCAACTAATTTACCAGTGAAAGGAAAAAAAGAATCTGTCAGAGTTGTTTCACATGAAGGACTAGAGGATGGAGAAGATGTTCAACAGCTTGACCAACCAATTAATCCAACTGAAAAAAGAATTGCAGAGAAAAGGCCTCTGCAGATGCCTCAACCACCACTGAGTAGAACTTTCCCAAACAGATCCTTCTATGAAAATCAAGGTACAACAGGGAACATCAGAAAGAAAGTCAAAATGGAGTTACCAGTTTTTAATGGAAAGCTTAATCCAACAATATTTGCTGATTGGCTATCAGCTATGGAGGAATATTTTGACTTGTATGACTTGGCCGATGATCAAAGGGTAAGATTTGCTAAAATGCAGCTAACTTCTCTTGCAAAAGAGGTGGTGAAGTCCACAAGTAAAAGTTCTAATGTATTGTAAGAGTTCTAATGTATTGTAAAATAATCTAAGCTTAATTTACCAATATTGCGAATAAACTTGAGATTTCCTTCCAATTATTCATCTATACTTGTCAGTGATTAAACCTAGCAGAGTCTTGCAAATAAACAGAAGTGAAAAATACCAAGCACCAAGGCACACACCATAATCTTGTAGAATTAGCTACAAGTGAATGTAACAGGTTAGGACAAATATTCATAAAATATGGCTCATCAAACGAAGGGATATATAAAAACAATTCAGAGATGTACTCAACTAATAATAGTCACAGAGACTGTGACTAGGGGCCAGAAGTATATGAGTGTCAAATAAACTCAACTACTGATGATCAAAATAATCAATCCTTGAGGCTATGAGATAACTGCCTTTGCAATAAATATTCAAGATCAATATAAGGACAGAGGTCTTATATGTGTGTTAGGTCACCTTGCGTTAATCAACATGCAGCAGGTTTGTACTGTGCATTGTTTGTCCACAAAACATTGATCTTTAGCCTCTATATTTTATACAGGATGAGTTGGCCAAAGGAGGAACAGGAACTATAAAGAGTAATCAAAGGCAGAAGCTTTATTCATTCTCAGCAAAATGCATCAAAGTTATTGAATTGGTAAGCCAAATGGAAATCTGTGATCCCATACTACGTATATATGCCCAGTTTAGAATCTTGCATTATGACAGAGAGGGAAAAAAGGAGTCCATCATTCTAACTGAAAAGACAAGCCTTATGTACAGTTTCACGAGGCAGAAACTACAGTCAACATAACACTTAACTACGCCATTTTAAAACAAAACAAAGTAATCATCCAAGCATATCCCTCCCCCTTGGGTCTAAGATAGAAGAACAACAAGAATGTACAAAAACTATTGTGAACAACCAACCCCTACCCCTTGGTTCCAAGATAGAACAAGAAGAAAGTGAAAAAATGATTGTCAACAACAACCTACCAAGTGTAACCCCACAAGTGGGGTCTGGGGACGATTGTGTGTATGCACCTTACCCCTGCCTTAGAAGGTAGAGGGAATTTTAGGTTTTTTTGATAAATCCTTGCTCAAAACAGATGAAAAAAGATAACAGCAGCAACAAGCAGGACAACAACAAGAAAATACAATAATCAAGGCTAGATAGAGGTAGAAATCTAAGAATACGAAAATAAAAGACTAATAAAAGAACGATAGTCATCAGAACAAAATATACTCTGAATTCAGATAATCAGCAAAAGTTTGAGAAAATTAAAACCTTTGGGCCACTGTGCAATTATCTTTTCTTTAAGAGAACCCACAGTGGTGCTAGGTGTATACTTGTTGGGTCCAATATCACTGCCATCAGCAAGCCTGAACTTGATCTCAATCAACTCTTTTGAAGCCATTGAAACAATCTCCCCCCAATGATCAATTCCCACTTCAAACTCTCATCAATCCACCAAAGAACAATCAAGTGTCAAAGAATAACCAGCAGATCAAAAACTTAGATGAATACAAGACTCAATTTTGGCCAAGACCCACCAGACCCAAATCCAAGAAAATCTCAAAAATGAACTTTTTGATTATTTTTTTTCCAACAATGACCCAAATCAAGAAAACCCCCAAATAGCAACACACTGAAAAGATTAAAACTTTAAATTCAAAAGGAAAGAAAGTGGAATACGAATCCCTCAATACCCAAATAACCAAGAAAACATAGTGATTGATTTCAGAAATGGATCATAGTTTGTGGGAATTTCTTAGAAAAGTTTCAAGAAATGGAAATATGAGGAAATAAAAGAATCAGAGAAAGATGAATCAATCAAAAACTATGGGTCAGCTGAAAGAGTGAGAAACTTGTTTGTTTCTTGAGAGCTATAAATTGCTTGATGTTGAAAGAAAGATTAAAAAAAAAAAAAGCATCGAATTGGAAAGTTTAACGTGAATCTTACTGCGAGAAAAATCTAATGATTTGGAAAACGATGCTTCTTACTTCTTCCAGTTTTGGTCATTCAGTAAAATTCACTACAAACCGACGCGTCCCTAAAATAGATTAATTACATTCACATCCTTTATGTTTTTAGATTTGGCAATACCACCCCTGAACTCCAAAAATGTCTTACATTTTCCTAAATAAAAAAGGACAAAAAAATTTAGTAAGAGGATATGATAACTCTTTTAGTACGTAACATTTAGAGGTCTCAAATTTGAAATCAAGTTTTTTAGTGAAAGTTAAAAGCTTCGGTATAATGAAAGTGTGGTGTATGCTTTATTCTGACATTTTAAAATTTATAAGAGAAACTTCATTGATAATTATCTAGAGTGTCATTTGAATTTAATACTCAAAAAAAATATTTTTGCAAGATAAAATCGAAAAATAATCTATAAACACGCTATTTATACGAGAATCTCACCCACCTTACCTAATCATGTTTCATATTTCTTCTAGATAAAATAAAGAGATATCCACGATTGGATTAATTCTATTTCTTTTGTTGTCTTAATTAGTTAGGTGGAAAGTCTCCAATAATTTTCTAGAAACAATCCATTAGTTTAGACATTGCCTAAAATTAAGAAGTTAATTTAAAGTTTAGGGTATGATTTAGTGGTTAATAAAGTTAGTTGAGAATTATGAGATTTTAACTTTAAATTTTGAAATAACAATAAAAAAAAAAATTATCCTGATTAATCCTAATTTTGATGGATAAAATTATCCCATACATATTACTGTAAAATTAATTGAATTATACATAAATTATTTTTGATACTATGATTTATTTATTTTTAAAAAAGAAAAGTCAATTCAACCATGGAATATGACTCGGTATTGTTTTAACATATAAAAAGTTAGTTAATAATAAAATTCGTTGATCTGGATCCAGCTTAAATTTTGGAAAATATGGATAAATATATTTGGGCTGCATTTGACAGCTTCCAAATTAATTAAGAGATTAATTATTCCATTAATGACGAAATTAAATGAAAAGCATGATAAATTATAAATAATAATACTCTCTTTGTTTCAATTTGTTTATCTAATTTTAATTTAATAAAAAGTTTTAAAAAGTAAACAAAATAATCTTAAATTAAAAATATATTAAACCATTTTTTTAATTTTTTAATTTTAAAGGTATTATATAAAAAATTAAAATTAAAATTTCTTAGAAATTAGATAACAATAATTGGCTGGTAGCTAGTATCTTCAACCTTCAACTTTGCCCCACTTTTGCCAGCAGCCGTTGAATTTTATAGCCGTAAATATTTGAATGTATGGTTAATTCTGCCCAATGATGCAAGAGTAAAATTTAATATATATATATACATATTACTATTTATATAAGAGCCTTCGACTAGATACGTGATGGTCGACAGGTATGTTTTGGCTCTATTTTACTATGTCATTTCTAATAACTATTTCTTAAGTTGTTGCAGCTAAGAATTTACAATATTATTCCTAATTAATTATTTTTCTTAAAGGCAGTTGTCGATTAACGTATCTTCTTCAACTGCTTGATTTTACTACATCATTTCTATTAGTTATTTTTTCAGCTGCTTCAACTATAAATTTACAATATTATCTCAAATAAGTCATATTTTTTAAAGGCAACTGCCGATTGACGCGTCTATTTCAGCTGCTTGATTTTACAATATTACCCCTAATAAATTATTTTTTTCAGCTATTAACAATTTAAAATATTTAAAAAGTAAATTCATATTTTGATTAACTCTAAAAATTTTATATATGCAACATCAATTGGAACAAAATAAGTAACATATATTATTTTAAAATAGTATAAAATGTGCTATAAGTTGCAATTATTAATAATTAAAATAAGTAATATATATATATATATATGTATATTTTATGACTAGTATGTGAAAAATGTTACTAGATAATTAAATTTATCATAACAGGTCATTTTGAGTTCAACTTGTACCAGGTGACCCCTCAAATTTTGTACATGGTACAATATAATATATCTTGATTGTTATTTGAATTGATTAAACAGCATGTTGCTGTATGAATGTGACATTAGACCAATGCACTAGTGACTAAATATTGTACATTATTATTATTATGCATGTTGCACTGATTCCCTACCATGCATTACATCACTTGTTATTAATTTTATGCTTTGATAAAGTTCCCAACTCTCTATTTTACTAATATAAAAATGGAGAAGGCATTGATTCTGCAGCTATTTGTTCTTTATTTAACTGAAACCAAACCTTGTCAAGACGTAATTTATGTGAAAAATGTAGAAGTGAGAATGAATACACAACTTATTAATTTTCAAGAGAAAAGTTTGAAGTATCTTAATTATATCAATAATTCAAAGAAATAAGGAGATTGGCGAGGAATGAGGATGCTACAACATATTGTATATATTGAAACGGGGCGACTGAAACAAAGACTCACATTCAATAACTTATGTAATAAGAATGTACCAAACCTTATATATAAGTTATAACATCTTCCGAGTGACTCGGAACGTCATTATGATGTATTTTTTAATCTCAAAATTATCATGCGTTTTTTGGCAAATTCGAGTTCGTATTCATTTTCAGGAGGTAAAATTATGTAGGAAAAAGTATCCTTTGATTTTTAGGTCGACCATATCGAAAAATAATTTTTTGGTTGAATTTGACTTAACCAGAAAAGTATGCGGCAAATTCGCATTGCGGAGATGGTCCCATATCATACAAAAGTGGTCTAAACTCATTCCTAGGTCAAAACAGGGAAAAACTGAACTCCACGCAAAAATGATATTCATGGGAGCAAGTCCAAAAATTTTCAAATTTAAGTGATGACGATTGGGACATATCCCAATACCCTTATATGCGTAAATTTCAGATTTATTTTTTCATTTTTAGCCATAAAATCTCTCTCAAACTCTCTCTAAATCCTCCCAAAACCTCTCTGAAATTCCTCTACCAAGTTCCTCTAAATTCTTAGGGTTTCAAGTTCTCCCATTAAAGGTCAAGGCTCAAAGTGATTCCTCAAGCTCTTTCAAGTTTTCTTCTTCAAGTTTCAAGACTTTAAAGTATGTGGGTTCTTTTATCCATGGGTTCTTTTACTCCTATTAAGCATGGTTTATGTTGAGAGTTATTATCTATTTGAGTTGAATTGCATGATTTCCTTTTAAGAATTTTCCATTATGAGCTATTTTATGATATTCAAAGTTATGAATGTTATGATACCATGAGATACTATGAAGTTGATGATTTCATGAGATTGATTTCATGTTTTCATATCTAAGTTTGAAAGATGATATGAATGATTGTGGCGGGTTACTTGAGAATGTTTTAAATTGATGATTTTCACTACATTCATGCATAATCCTCTTGAGTTACATGATTTAAAGACTACATGCATTAAACCCACCTAATTTTCATATCAAGTTTTCTAATGAAGTATGATTGTAAATGATGAGGGTTTAATTATAGGTTTATGAAAGTTATGAAGTTATGAATCCCTCTTATGAATGTTAAAGATGGTGATAAGGACAATTCTCACCAAAAGATAGATCCCTTGTGATAAGGACAATTCTTACATGATAGATCTTAAGTTTAATGAGCTACTCTTTATAAGATGATGCTATATTTACAAGTTTATGAATGACTACAATTATACATATGTTTTGAAATGTATTTCATGGGAATGACTTAGAACCGAATGGGGCATTAAGGTGGGGTTCGATAAGGGAACCCTAGTAGCAACCCTTTGTCTCATTAACTATGTGCCATCATAGGAGCCCCTGTAGGCTAGGCTACTGGATACACGCAGGTCATTTTATTCACTAAAGATGCATGTGCAAGTTTATGGAGTTTTACCTTGGCAAGTAGATTCCCTTTTTTCCAATGGAAGGAGTTAATTAGATTCCATATAGTAGCTCACATAGTCTTATATGTCTCCTCCCACATATGTATGATGACAAAAAGTTATATTTTATCTTCTATGTATGATTTTATCAAAGCATTCTCATGCATGTCATATTGAGCTTATTTTATTGTATATGATTATGCATCTTGCCTATGAAGCTTATGATATATTATTGCATTGTATCCCACATACTAGTACATTCAAAGTACTAAAGTATACTTTTTGTCTACTTGATCTAACCATGTAAGGACCGGAACACTTTCTCATCCACCTTCTTGTGGCTAGTTCGATTAGTAAAGACTTTGTGTTGTGGTGAGTCCTCTAGTTCGAGGGCAATGCCCATTTTCTATCTAACTTGCTATGTTGAGACACTATTACTTTACTTCTTATTTTGAGGGTGAGCCCCGATATGTCTTGACCCTCGTTCTACTCATGTTTAGAGGTATTATTGAATACTTATGCTATGTACGTTATGCAATGCTTACACTTTATAGACTTGTCCTTTAGTCCTTATTCCATCTATGTTGATGTTTATGATGTTGATTATGAGATGGTGAAGTATCCTAAGTCCCTATTCCCCATAGAGTGTGTCCCACATTCTCTTCCCTTAATAATTTTTTATGAGACTGAATGATGGAAATTCCTTACCTATTTTCCCATAGCTTATGTCATAAGTCCTGAATCTCCTTAGTTTGACTATATAATGCTTGCATTGTATTCTGCAACGAAGGATGTGCATAAGATATGCTAAGAGGCTTCTTTGAGTTACCTTTAGGTTTCTCATTCGTCGTGTCAGACCTAGTCCTTAGACTCAGGTCATGACATAAGCTTCTAAAGTAATGATCAAATTACTAGCTATTTTACGTTGTATGGAGTGGAGTGATGGTCAATCAAGAAGTTATATATGCGTCTATGTCATGACTCAAGCTACGCCTTAGATGTGACATGGTGACTAGGGACCCCCTTGAAACCCCAATCAAGCCTCTTAGCATATCATAAGAATTCATAGGCAATGAATTACAATCATAAAGTGAAAACTAGGATAAAACATACAAGCTAAATCATGAGATAATACGAAGAATTCTAGACAACATAGAAACCAATACAATCATGTCCAACAATGCCTGTAAGTACTAGACTAGGTGGGGGCTAACACATGTTTCTATCTCACCCTCAAAGAAAGTATAAACAAGTCTCAAAATATCTCAATGACACAAGATAAAATCTAGAAGTAATAGATTTGCCCCCGGGTCACGAGGACTCACCACATTCTTCAAGCGAACACCAAATCTAACCATGAAAGTGAGGAGAAAAATAATCGTCCATCCTTACATTGTGATATAATATAGACATTGACATATGCGTTAATATGTTTGAATGTACTAAGTATGTAGGCAATGTAATGTACAATAAATCATAATGTTCAAATGATCATTTTGAATAGCATAATAAAACAGTAGTAGAATCATAAGTAGACATAAGAGAGGTCAATACATAAGTAAATTGTAGGTATATTATGTAAAGGTAGAGGTTATAAGTAGTCAAATGAATCATCATACGAAATCATACATATGCGAGATAAAATCATAACTGACAATAAGATCATGCAAGCTATAACATGAAATACCAATGTCTATGATGAGTCGCGAAAACGTACCTCAGATAACGCTTTTCACTTAGAATTTTCATAAGTTCTCAAGCAAATTTGTGTGTTTAATGGTGTGTTTAGTTTTATTTTCAGAAAATCAGGTTGAGGCATGTAAATAGGTAGAAAGGAAGCAAGAAACGCAAAAAATGTTATTGTAAGCCTCACACGGTCACCTTCACGGGCCGTGTGAGCTTGCACGGACCGTAAGGTGATTCGTGAAGGTTGGCAGTGAGCTGAAAACGTGGAACCAAGCTGAAAATAGTCAAGTGTCTCTTCATGGGAGGCTTAACGGTTCGTGTACTCCTTCACGGGTCGTATGGATAACCGTGGAGGGAGGCAAAAAGTCTGACTGCAATTGAACAAGAAAATGCCTCCAAGTGAGATCAGATGGCACCAGTAACGAACCGTGGTACGGTTCATAGACCGTTGGCTCAACCGTGAGATGAGGCAGAAAGTGAAGACGAAGAAAGCGAGGAAAATGGGACCAAGTAAAACCATATGGGACCCTTAACGGGTCGTGTGGCTTCTCAAGGGCCATTTGGCCACTCGTGAAGTGAGGCAGAACCTTTGGCAAGGAGTGCATGAAAATGGAGTGCTAAGGAAGGTTACACGATATTGTTCACGGACCGTGTGGCTGTACACGGTCAGTCATCTCATCCGTGGTGTGGGGCAAAAATTTTGGCTGAAATGGTGCAAGAAATGTGTCCAAGTGAAGTCTCACGAACAGCTACACGAACCGTTCAACTGTATACAATCCGTGTAGTTGTCGTCGTGCATGCCGACGTCCAGATTTCCTATTTCGATTTGAATTAATTTTTAGGTCATATATATATTTATTTTAGGTCATTTTTTGAGGTTGTTGACGGTTGAACACAAGAACCTTGAGATATTTTCATTGTTAAGCTACTTTTATCAAGATTTGCGACTTTCCATCCATTCAATTATGATTGTAAGCCATCAATTCGCTGTTTATTCAATCGTAAGTATTAATCATGATTTCTTCATCTTATTGTAATTTGAATTCTTCAAGAATGCTTGGCTAAACCCACAACTAGAGTTGTGAGAACCATGATAGCCAAGGAAGATAGGCAAATTTAGGGCAAAAGTCGAGAATGGTTGTCATATACATCATAGGATGTCTTCACTTCAACTTAAATCTTAATGAGTCGATGTGTTAGGGTAACCCTGTATTCACTACATGCCCGAGAGGGATGTAGTGATTAGGAAAAGACTTCTATGGCAGAATTCGGGATTGTTAACCTAGTTTAAGTGCTCGAGACTGAAAGGAAAGAGTATCCTGGGGTGCAAAGCAAGGGTAAAATGAGTACAACGTTCTGAGACTGGAAGGTGAGGAACAATATACATCTAAGAGGGACTGGAAGGTGAATTAGGTGTTAACTATTTGTTTACTCTGTATATGTGATCACTATCGTAGAAGCCCTAAGGTTGAATATTGGAATTGGTGTCATGGGGACCACAAACCTAGTCTAGCAAGACATTGTTGAACCTCAGTAGTCATCGTAGAGAGTTAATCAGTAGATTAAGTTTGATAATTAATTTTTATATACCATTGCAAAACCCTCATTTTCATTATGCATTGTTATTTCAGAAATAGTAATTACACGTGAGACTAAGTGCTAGTAGCTTTATTTTCACGTGCATTGGGTTCTATATTTGGTCAACGACCGCTTTACACTTCGTTTGAGGTGTGAGTTTGGGCGTATCAGTCTACCTGTACATTTGAGAAAAGAGAGCCTTACTTGCAAAGGTAAAATTCTACACCACTAAACGAGTGTCATAATCATAATGCTATATGTGGATCCACTAGCTAGGTCATATTGAGAACCTACGATGGCACGTAATTATGAGACAGACACTTTATATAAGGACCTTGTAAGTCAAACCCCCACATCAAAACCTTATTCAATCCTAAGCCAAATTTCACGAAATATATATTATAAGTATAAAATCATACTAGTTATAAATCATAGTTGATACTTGTCCTAATTCATAATTTTGCCATGGTGGAAAGGTAAATCAAGCAGACCAACCCAATTCATAAAAATCATACTCATAAAATAACTCATTTTCATAATCGTACTTATAATGCGGGTGTAAACCTTCCATCATTACAATACATACCATATTAGGATCCTAGGTCACCTTTAAGGATTTTAAGTCCCCTATTCATAGGCTTATTCAAACGCTTGAAATCCCATAATCATGACTTGTAAAAAGAATTAAGGTAGAAGTAAGAATTCACCATCAATTGATTAAAAATCATGCAATTAGGATACATTCATGCATAAAAATATAATTTAGGATTAATTGAATAAAAATTAAAAGAGACCCATATATAATAACTTGAACCCTACTAGATTATAGGAGAATTTCTTACAAATCATCAAAATTATGACACTAAATAATAAATCACATTTTTTATAATATTAAAATGCAATAATAAACCAACAATCCCCCACTCATTTAATATTATAGAGAGTCTATCAGTTGAAGTAAGACTATCACGCATAATGAAGGGGTGCTCTGTATTGAACCTCTACTTAGTGAAACAAAAAATTTTACTCCAGAGTTGTAGTTGTCTCAGACTTGAACTATGACTGCTTAAGGAAAATAAAATATTACTGTTCACACATAATAATCAAGGTGTTGACATGAATTTTACTAGCCAACATATTACGACCTTGTGTTATCCCAGTTTCATGAGTATTTTTTAGAATAAGCCCAATTCTCATATGAAGCGACCTACTTCCACACTTATATAGGTTAAATCTGTCAAAAGTGCCCCTGTAATATTAACACTTCAGCCATACGGACTACAGATTTTCTTTAAGAGTTTTTAAAACTCAACCTCCATAATTCATTATAGGAAATAATGCACTCACATCATAGGAAGGGAATAAAAAATATTGTATTTTTCACAACAAGTCATCATATGATTTGTTCTTCCCATTGAATCTGGTTATAGGATCTCTACTCCACAGGTTGGATTTCCTCATATATGACTTAAGAATTTATAGGTTTCAATCCTATCTCACTCGATGTGCTCCAGACCTTTTCTCTTGTTAAGGTCATAGAAACAGGATCTACAAGATTTGACATAATTAACATTAATGGTACTACTTGTCAAATATGATCTTACATTACTGTATTTCCTCCTCGATCATAAGTCTGGATTTACCGTTGTAATAATGATTTTGAACTATACTAATTGCAGCGGTGCTATCACAATGAATTAAAATAGGAGGAATTGATTTTTCAAAATAAGGAATTTGAAATAACAAATCTCTCAACCAATTCGCTTCCTCACTAGCTGAAGAAAGCAATTAGTTCAGCTTTCATGGTAGAGTTAGCAATAATAGTTTACTTTTTAGATTTCCAACAAATAACACCATCACCCTAAATAAAAATATAACCAATGGTAGAACAGGAATCACCTAATAAAGTGTTCCAATTTGCATTAGAAAAACCCTCAAATACAACAAAATATTTTTTATACAACAAATCACAAGTTTTTGTCCCAATTAAATATCTCATAACTCTCGTTATAGCATGCCAATGCTCATTACCTGGCTTGCTTGTAAACCTGCTAACTACTCCTACCGCATATGCAATATCAGGCCTAGTGCAATCAGTCACATATCTCAAACTTTCAATCAAGCTAGCATATTCCTTTTGATTTATCACATCATTTTCACTTTGTATAGAAAACTAGTGAACACTCGAATCAAAAGGAGTTAAAACATGCTTGCAATCAATAAAGTTATATATTTTCAAAAAAATTTCAACATAGTATGACTGATCAAGAAAAATTCTATCACATGTTCTAGTAATTTTTATTCCAAGAATAAAATTGAAATAAAAATTTGCCTCACCAAGATCTTTGATATCAAAATGGCTTTTAAGAATGTTGTTTGCTTCATCAATAACATTCATGTTAGAGCCAAAGATTAATAAGTCATCAACATATAGACAAATAATAACATGTGAATTATTCCAAGACTTATGATATATGCACTTATCACTCATTTGTTTTAAACTCATTTTCAATCACACAGGAATCAAACTTTTCATATCATTGCTTTGGTGCTTATTTCAAGTCATATAGGGATGTAGTAAGTTTACATACTTTGCTTTTTTGGCCTGCTTCCACAAAACCCTCGGGTTGTTCCATATAAATCTCTTAATTTAGGTCTCCATTTAAAAAAGTAGTTTTTACATCCATTTGATAAATTTGCAAATCAAAAACTGCAGTCATAACAATTAAAAGTCTAATGGATGTAATTCTAGTTACCAGAGAAAAAGTGTCAAAAAACTTTAGGGCTCCAAGTTGCTTGAATCCTTTTGCAACTAGTCTAGCCTTATATTTATCAATAGATCCATCTGGTTTTAACTTTTTTTGTAAGATCCATTTGCAACCAATTATTTTACAATCCGGTGGTAAATCAACTAACTTCCAAGTTTTATTAGAAATTAATGATTTCATTTCATCATTTACAGCCTCTTTCCATAAAATTGCATCATGTGAAGATAAAGATTCTTTTAAAGTGAGGAGATCATCTCTAACATTAAAAAATATATAAATTAGGACCAAAATCTTTTTCTACTCTAGCTCTTTTACTTCTTCTTAACTCAAAATCATCAATTACTTTATTTTTTCAAAGTAAAAGAAGAAGAACTAGGTAGTGACAAAATATTTTGTTCAACCCTTTGACCCCCACTATTTTTAGAATCAAAAGGAAAATTTATTTTCATGAAAAATAGCATCATCTGATTCAATAACAATATTATCTTCAATAACAATATTATCTTCAAGATTAAAAAATTCGTAGGTTGTACTATTTGAAGCATAACCAAGAAAAGCACAAGTAGTAACTTTCTTACCCAACTTTGTAATCTTGGGATTCATTAGCCTCACAAAGGCTAGACAACCCCAAACTCTTAGATATCCCAAGTTTGACTTGTGATCTTTTCACAATTCAAAAAGTGTTAGTTTCGACCTTTTATGAGGCACACGATTTAACACATAACAAGCAGTCAAAATAGTTTCACCCCAAAAATTTTAAGGTACACTTGACTCAATAAGCGTGGCATTAGTCAATTCAATCAAAGTTTTATTTTTCCTTTTCGCTACACCATTAGATGTTAGAGAATAAGGAGGAGTAGTTTCATGAATTATTCCCAATGATCTAACAAAAGAATTAAACTTATTTGACTCATATTCACGACCTCTATCACTTCTAATTCTTTTTATTTTTCTTCCAAACTGATTTTCAACCTCATGGAGATAAATTTTAAAATACTCAAAAGCATCACTTTTATTTTTCATTAAGTAAACATATGTAAATTTAGAAAAACCATCAATGAAAGTGATAAAATACCTATTTTCTCTACGAATTAAAATTCCTCCAAGTTCACAGATATCAGTGTGAATTAATTCTAATAAATTGGTTTTTCTTTCAACTTGAAAATGAGACCTTTTAGTGATCTTGACTTTACTAGAAGCCTCAAATTTTTCAAAATCTTTTTTAACGATTGGGTTTAATCCTAAACTACTCATGATTCCAACATATCGATAATTTGTATGACACAAACGAGCATGCCAAAAATTAATAGAAGAAAGTATATAAACAGAAGTAGAAATTTTATTCATTTCAACATTCAGTTTAAACATCCCATCACAAGCATACCCCTTTCCCACAAAAATATCCCTTTTCACAATTACATATTAATCAGACTCAATAATCTGTTTGAAACCTGCTTTATTAAGAAGAAAACTAGACATCAATTTTTTTCTCATGTAAGGAGTAAAAAATACATCTTTCAAAGTTAATACCCTTTCAGAAGTAAAACACAATTCACCATCTCCCTTTTCAAGTACTTGAGTAGTGTGAGAATCACCAAGCATGATGGTTTTGAGCTCCTCAAAAGAAGTATATTTTTAAATCAGTCTTTGTCATAACAGATATGACGGTTTACACCAGAATCATCCCAACATCCATCAATATTCTCAACCATAAATATGTGTGTAATCACCTCCACAAAAGGCTATTCAGTAACGTTTACCTGAGGTGTAGGACCACATTTTCGATATTTATAAAATCGAGCAATATGCCCACTCTTGCTACAGGCAAAACACGATCCCTTATCTTGAAATTGTTAATTTTGTGTTGCTCTCTTCTAACTGTAAAAGTGCATCTTGGCCTTTTGCCTCCTCCATGTGAATTTTCATTATCAAGGTCTCACGAGAGGTTTTTTTTTGTTTGTGGCACATAGTTTTTTAAAATTCCTTCAAAGAAGGTGGAAGTTTATCAACTATGCCACAAATAACAAGGTTATCCCCAATTTTGACCTCCTTGGATCTAAACTGTCCAATAATCATTATGAAGTCTTGAGCTTGATCTGCCACTGATTTGTTGTCCACCATTTGAAAAATAAAAAAATTGGCTAGGAATATATTTTTTTGCTCCAGCTTCTTTGACATCATACTTACTCTGCAATACTTTCCAGATTTTCTTTGCACTAGAGTAAGTTCTATCATAATAATCATAAAAATTATCAGATAGACAATTAAGAATATAATACCGACACTTGTACGAATCATCATTGTATTTTTTCACTTTCTCTTGATGAGAAATTAATTCATCATTATCCATGTAGAGGATATCAACTTTATTAGGTTTTTCTCAGTTAACACAAAAGAAACATTGAGAAGACTCAAGTAGAAAAGTACTTTACCCTTTCACCTCTTGAAGTGATTACCGTTGAACCGAAATAGCTTGTTAAGATCTCTCATCTTGACATCCGCGGTTTTTTCAATTGTAGCCATTTGAATCTCCTTAAAATTGTTGGTGAAATTACAAAAATTACAATTAATAATTGAAAAGTAAATTGAAGTAAACAAAATCTTCAGGCTGAGGCGCGGATATCTCGCTCTCTTTAAGAAAATTCAAGCTCACTGCAGCAAATGTTTTCACCGGTCCAACAATATTCTTCTTGATTTGTCCCCTTTAGGATATTACAGGTTTATCACAAAAGTGTAACTCAACAAACTCTGAACAAGTGTTTAGTCTCAAGCTCCACAAAAAGAACATATCCCTTCAACTAATAAGAACTCTCTTTTTGACAAACTTTATGCACTCTATATTTTTTCTCTTATATTGTGTACCCAAAACAAATAAAGATCACTACTATTTATAGTTGTGAAAGTCTTTTATGATAATGGAGTAGTAAATTAGGTAGATAAATGACCTAGGTTACAAGGTGTAATGGAGGAATAAAGAATAAAGTAAAATGAGATTGAATAGAGAAAAGTTGGTCATGTTGACCATGTTCAAAATGTAACCGCAAAGTAATCAATCCTAAGGATTATAGAACCAATTAAAGTGATATAATTTGGCACAAATGCCACCAGCAATGATGACACTTAAAGGTCCTCCAACGGACTGAAAATAATGTCAATGTGGCAATGGACATAATTCACATTTTATAATATTAAAATGTAATAACAAATCAATAAATATATTTTATTTGAATTAAGCGTTTATCGAGAACAATTTTTCTATCTTTATTCTTGAAATAAGGTAAGACGCCACCACATATTTCTCTCTAAATTTTGCTTATGAAATTACATTTAGATTTAGCGTTTGACAATGACAAATTTGTGACATATTAAAGATTATTTAATACTCAATAGTACAAAGGAAGACTGGTCTGAGTTGGCAACTGGAGCCTCAATTTTCTATTCACCTAAGTTATTGGGACCAAATTATACAAAAACGATTGATAGAGATTGATGTGGAATTGCCTGCAGGCAATTTTATAGGGAAAAAAATATTTTAATTATTATATTGCATATCGATTAGAAAAGGTAAACAATGAATTTGATTAACAATTTGAAGGTAATAATTCCTTTTATAAAATGCAGCGTCTGATTATTTTATGAAAAATCTTTATGATTATATTTGTTCTCCACTTGTTGGATTTATTGGTTGTGGCAAATTGTACTTTCCAAACTGTCCAATGATAAGAGGTATCACCAAGAATGATTGATTAGTTTTTTAGTTTAGCATGAAAAGTAATTAAAGCACTAAGCTGTCATTAGCAACCCAATTCCTTTACATTTTTGTGAGTTGTATTAAAGTGATTAAAAGGTGTTCTAAACAGAATAATAAAGAGATTAGCATGTAATGATATAGAATAATTAAGTGGAAATATGCTCCCAATTTTGATAGATAATATTCACTCTTTTGATAGATTAAAAGTTAGATACTTTTATTAAGTGCGCTTTTAAATATAAACATAAGAATAAGAATGATTCTGTCATAAATAATTATCACAAATATACCCAATAAAAAGTATTTAGTATATATATATATATATATATATATATATATATATATTTAACACCAAATAAATATAAACATAAGAATAAGAATTAGTCAACTTGGATGAATGTTTGAAAGGTAAAAAATGAAAACTTACAAATAGTCAATTTCTGATTCTATATGAAAAAATAGTTATTGTCTTGTAATTTTAACTTCCACAGGTGAAACTTCTCGATATTGTTATACAATTTTACTAGGTATTTTTTACATAAATAATTTATTTTAGGAAAAATAACATAACTAGTCAAACATATGATATGTATTTACATTATACAACTATAGTTTGAAAAAATTACAATTTATAGTTATAATTAGGGTTTTGTTGCTATTCTTTCTCGCCTCTCTCCTCTTTCTCTCTGCAATTTCTTGGCAGATATACAATTACATATGTATATTAACAACATATATACAATTATTTTGATAGATATACATAGTCAATTCGTCAAATATACATATACAATTAGCCTTTCTGTCCTCTCTCGCTTGCCTCTCTCCTCCCTCTCTCGATCTCGCTCGCCTCTCTCCTCCCTCTTCCAATCTCGCTTGCTAGATAAACAAATACATACGTATATTAGTTACACATATACAATTATTTGACAGATATACACATACAATTTGATAAATATACATATACAATTCGTCTCTCTCCTCCCTCTCTCGATTTCGCTCGCCTCTCTCCTCCCCTCCAGGTCATATAGCCGAGGTTATATCGTGTAATTATGTAAAATATATCTATTTGACCATATTAAGTTTCAAGCCTAGACTATTTATAAAAATTCTCCTATATTTTATATCAAATATTATCCTTTTTAGGGTACTTTTTTTAATTACGATCTATAACATATTTTATCAATAAATTACAAGAACACCCTTATCTTTCTTCCTCTTCCTCTCTTTCTCTTTCTCTTTCTCCTTCTCCTTCTCTTTCTTCTCTTCTCTTTATGTTGGTGTCTTTTTTTCCCTTTTCTCTCTCTTCCTGTTCCAATTTCTCATCTCCCTCTCCATTCAACTCTTCATCTTTAATATTATACATTGTTATAAATTTTATTATTATTATTTCAATAAATATAATACATTTTCTAATAATGTAAAATCAATTAAATCATACTGAAATATTTAAAATTCACATATAATACTTATAATAAATTTATATTAAAAACGTTTTAGTTATATAGTCACCACGTGCATTGAAACAAGCCTGTAATATATATTAGATATTGAATTCAAAATGTATCATAATTATTTTTTATATTCACCATGTGTATTAACAAATGCTTATAATATGTATAATGTATTGAATTTTAAAATGTATTATAATTAAAAAAAAAAGGTTCATTTTCATATCTTAAAAAGAAGTGTTAGACCTCACAAATTAAAATAATTGAAATTTTAAAAAGGAGGGAGAAAAAAATCGAAGAAAAAGAAGAAAGAGAGAAAGAAATAGAGAAAGGTGCAAAGGAGAGAGAGATAATGATAAATAAAGAGAGAGAAATAAAAATAAAAGTGCACTTATTCTTTTTTGCTATTTCGGATAAAAAAGATTTAACTATTTATGGTAAAAGTAAAACTTGTACTAAAATTAGTATTTAATGTTATACAATGTATTATTTATGTAAATGACCCATTTTACTATAATCACTAACCTAAAAAGGAAAAAAATAATTTCAAATATATACAATAAACTAATTAATTTACAACAAATATAGTCATGTTTTATTTACATAAAAAATAGCCAAAAATCATAGAAAATATACAAGCTATAATATAGTTTACCAAAAATCATAAAAAGTATACAGTGACTATACAATATAGATTACTTATACGTGGCTCTATACTGAATATACATTATGATACACTCAAAAATTGAATAGAACTTGACTATACGTGAAATATACACTAACTATTCATGTCTATATAACGAATGACCACCTTTTTTGGTAATTATTTTGGTCGAATGGGCATGTACTATAATTATCCAAAAAAAAAGACAAAAAAGTCATCATATGGAGCAAAACTTCATTGACGATGTATATCCGTGTATATGTGTTTATCCTCCTTATATATATGTGTATCTCATGTACTAGGATATATATATTATTAAAAATGTGTATGTGATATACGCTCATATATGAACGTGATATACATTGCAATGATTTTTTTCAAGACAATTTCATCTATGACTTTTGACTCCAACGTAGTCCAAATCCAAAACACCTTCCAATTTTCCATAAACTTTGTATATAGTCCCGTCTAGTATTTTTTTAAAATCAATTTCAACCACACCCACTAAAAAGTATTTTTCAAAGTAAAAGCAGATCAAATTTTGGATTCTCAGGAAATAATTTTTCTACCTTTGTTAGGTAGTGATAAGGTCTGCGTACATTGTACCCTTCCCAGACTCCACTTGTGAGATTCCACTAGGTATGTTATTGTTATTTTGTAAAAGCAGATCAAATTTGAATAAAATGTCCTATTTTTCTGCCTATAATGGACTAGCTTAAATTTTTTATGAATTATTAAGTAAAATTAGGGGGATGATATTCAAACGGTACAAGTTAAATTGCATCCCAAACACAGGTTATGGAAGAATCTGAGCGTTATTTTAAAATATTAGTTATGTATGCGTTAGTTATACATGTATTGAATTGGTTATTTCATTTTCTATTCCAAATAAAATAGCACGTAGATTCTCTCATAATTTATATATGTATTAGTTATACGTGTTTTTAAATTACAAATCAGACATTGTATTGATTCTATACATGAATAATTTACCTCGTAACAATTATCATATCCAGGATTTTGCATAACTCACCTACAATCAAGTAATAGACGACCAGAGGCAGATTTAGAAAGGGCACAAAGTATTTCTTATTCGCATAAGATTGTAATGTGATGTAAATAACTTATTTTAATCAATCACTAATAACTATTTTACGACTCAAAATCATAATTTTATAAATGAGATGAATATTTCTTAGTGATTAAGCGTAGCTAAACTAGGTTGAAAACAGACAAGGGGTGTATTTGCGATGCCAAAAAGGAGAGGCCAATGATGGATTCTGAGTATATAAATCAGAAAAGAGTAGCTGTAGAGCATAAAATACTGAGTCACACATAATTCAAAACAACTAGTACTACTGCAGTCTTACACTGCTAACACCTACTTCCTCGGGACTTGTTTTTCACATATCTCCTTCCAACAAACAAGGTAATCTAAACTCAAATTATCGGGATAAAATTTAGGATTATTTTATCGTATATTTGGTTGGAGGTATAAAGTGATTTTTGGACTATTTATTTTACTATTTTTGTGTTAGTGATAGGATAAGTTATCTCATGCTAATTTATCCCAAGATTAATTATCCTGAGATAACATGTTGCAAATCCATAATTGGATATTTTTAGCGGGTTGAATAATTGGATTTTTTAATTAAAAATAAAAATTAATTAAATAGATCGAGTGACTTTGAGAGTAAAATATTGATAATTGAGTGATGTTTTAGTTAAAAATCAAAGCTGAGTGACTTTTTGAGAAAAAAATTCATAGTCGAGTGACTTTAGATTTAAAAATCAAAATTGAATTTATATAATAATATAATACTATAATTTTTCAATCTTCTCACCGATCGATATAGGATTTTGTTCCTACCACCAACAGTGTGTATATGTCATTACTCAATTTTTTTATTTTTACTAATTTCTAATGAAATGGATTCTCAAAAATTCTATATATCCGATTAATTAACAACGCACCAATGAAAATGTCCATCGAAAATTCACATTATTTTGCAATGTACACTCTTTATCACTAAATCATGATTAATTACTATATATTTTTACTCATCAAATATATTACAAATATTGAGTGGGAATAATTTTTGACGTGAGACATCATGCTACCATCATTTTTGTAAACAACAAGAAGACCTAACTGGACTCCACAGTTTTGCATTTACCATAGATATATTGAGCTGTCAAGCAGCAAGAAAAATTGTAAGTACAAATATTTCAAACTACATACATTTACTCCTTTTTTTTCTTGAAAAAAATTACGTGCAGATGTTGGATTTATACAGCCAGCAGGTTGAGTTTATTTAATTTGGAACTATATTTATGTGAATGCCTCTAAAACTATACAGGCCCACTTGTTTCTTGTTTTTTCTCCTTATTTAATTTAATGTTTTTTAAAACCAAAAAGGGAAACAACAAATTGGAAAAATGAATAAATTTTTTTAAAGATAACTTGTTTATGGATAAGATGAAATATCTACAATCTTATGTAAGCAATGATCTAGGAAAAATATCAAATTGATGAAAAGGGGATAAGTAGATCTTTGGCTTTAATTCCTATGTGGCTAAATCTAGGGATATGCAAATTTTAGAAAAAATATTATTATTAATTTATCAATATTTAAAACTTAAATCTTATTTTATGATACATATTTTATTAATTTAATTGTTAATATAATATATTTGTAAATTAATTATATTAATAATATGTAAAATCGAATCGAATTGATGAATAATATGGTCAACCAGCACTAACTGATTTAGTTGTTGTTGAGCTATAATGTGTGTCATGGTTGTGAAAGAAGACCAATGGTGTATCACATCCAAGAAGAATTTCTTACGTTAACAAAGATTTTCTTTTAATTGATGAATAAATATATTGCAATGGGATGATAAAATTAGTTCATAAACTTTGTTAAAATAATTTTTATTTATTTGGGAGTCTCAATTTATTTATTTCAGGGGTAGACGTTCAAGTATTTTCTAAGCTATTTTCACAAGATCTTTGTAGAATTATTTTGAAATTCTTTTGAACAAGTGAAGGAACGAGTGATCACAAACTCCTCGTTTAGTGTTTGACAAACATTTAGCTGGAAACATATTCATCATGTGGTTGAGCATTTTATCAATTAAACAAATTATAAGATATTAAATAAAGGAAGAAATTAAAATTTGGAAATAGTTTAATAAGTTAAGCTATGCCTCATCGTGTTAACCCTATCGATCCTACAAAAATTTCTCTCAATCGTTTCTTTATCTACAAGTTATGTTGTGATCAGTTATTCTTCTAATCTTTTTTTGTACATTGGCAAAAAATTTATACATGGAAAATTTTCCTTTGTGGATAGGTTTTCATCCTCTTTCCAAGTATGATAATAAAATGTTAAAGCCTTCACTATAATAATCAAACTATATTATAAGTGAATATGAATTATAAATATATTGGGATTCATTTGATAGTTGGGAAATGCATCTTATTAATCAATTTGGATAACATCTTGCTTACTCTTTCTAAGTCCATAATTAGTTAGAAAGTTTATCCGATTAATTTGCTTCACCATAACAATTACGAATACTTATCTTGATTAGATGTAATTAGTCTTCTATTATCTGTCGTATACATCCTTACAACTGTGAAATTAAAAAAAAAAGTAGTGAATTAATGACGATGATTAATTTATGCAAAATGGATATTTATCATTATTTGTAGGTTCAATATACCTGATCTTTCCTTAAATTTGTTAGTAAATTTCATTTAAACATTTAAATTATATATATGACCTATTTAGGTACCTAAATATATGAAAATTTTTTAATATGTATTCTCAAACTTCCATTATATAGTCACATCTTTAAGATACACATTAACATCAATTGGAATAGAGATAATGTTTTATAGCTTATTGAGACATTAAAAAATGATATATTTTAAGTAGTTAACTTATCTATGTAATGAAAATTTTAGAACATGCACAAAAACTTTTTCAAAATTTTAGTTGAAAGTGTTCAATTAACAAGTCATAATTCGAGTATGTAAATAAAATTTATTGATAAATTTAAAATTATGTATTCCAAATACATCGAACCCTTGGGCCTTGTCTATTTTATAACTGACTATTATGTAGGGCTGCATATCGGTTGGTTCGATTCAATTTTGAAGTTTATCGATTCGACTTATTGGGTATCGACTTGTATATGTTAAACCATTAAGATATTGGCTTATTAGTTATTGATTTATTGGTTATTGATCGTTATCGATTCGATTATCAGTATAACTATTAAGATTTGACATAAAATTTTCAATATTGAAAATTGCTTAGAAACAAGGTGACAAACTAAATTAACCATACACATGAGTTGACATAATGCATTTTGCTCAAAAAAATTAAAATATTGTCATGTTGTAGAATAACTTAGAGGTCGTTTGGTTGACAACATGTTATCCCACCAATCACCATATATATGAGATAACTTATCCCATCACTAAGGCAAGAATAATGGGATAAATAGTCCAAGGTGCAAAAATAGTGGGATAAATAGTCCAAGGATTACCTTATACCTCTGACCAAACATGGGATAAAATAATTATATATTTGATCCCGGGATTATTATGACTTATACCTCACATCAAACGATCCCTTAATTATAACTTATACCTCACACGAAACGACCCCTTAGAGTTTGAAATGATAAAAAATAAAAGTATGAAATTGTCAAGGACTTTATATACCTAATGGTATAAATATAATTATTTAATTTACTATCGAGTTATCGGTTAACTATTAAGAAAAAACCTAAAACTGTTAAGAACCAATAACCCAATAATAATAAAATTTTAAATCATTCTCAAAATTGTCAAATCAATAATCCATTATTAATAAATCTATAGTTTTTTTTCGATTCGTCCTTGTACTTTCACCTCAACACCATATCAAATGTGACGTGGGAGAGCTATTTTTGACTATTAAAACTTAATTAAAGTTTTTTGTCATTCTTTATAAATATTCTCATTATTATTAGAAAATAAATATAGACAACATATTGAAATTGAGAAGGAAAAAACAACAAATAATTACAGGTATGACACAACCATAAATTTAAAGTTTGTTAATTAGGGAACGTTTTATCTTTTAATACCAAGTGAAAAAATCAAAGAAATTAACCAAAAAGAAAAATCAAATAAACAAACAACAAAGGAATCAACTCAAGTTTGATCACTTCACCTATTTTTTGGTGATAAACTAATTAATGTCTGTGAAAGAATTTAAGAGGTATATGTTTAATTATTTTATGTTTCATATAAATATATAAAAAATAACTTGGACTTGTATTCTTTTATGTGGCGGTTTTTGAATTTTGAAATTCAAATAAACTTATCTTTGATCATAATTTTTCATGTATCTTTTAAATTTAAATATTTTAAATTGTCTTTTACTTATTTTTCAAATATATAAATTTTATTTTAAATTTAAAGATTTTATGTCTAAATTTATGATGAAACTTAAATTATTTTTGGCTCTCAAAATACAAAATCGATCACACTTTTGGAACTCAAACTTTATCAAATAAATTGGAATAGACGTATTTGGTTCAAAAGTCTTTTTCTGAATTCTAAAAAGTAATATTCATTCAGTAATAAAAATATTCTAAAATTATTATTCTTATTACACATACCAAACATCTCGTTACTGAGAATATCAATCATTTTTGGGAGTTTTAATTAATGTAAAATCCTTGCAAAGGATGGTAAACAATATATTTTTCTTAAACAAAACTTGGGCACACCAAACACGCGTAATATAATTTAGTCCCTTAAGAAAAACATTAGAAGTGCAACATAAAGGGCTAAAAGGGGGATCATTAAACAACAAAAAATTGAGATTCAAAAAATAATTAAAATTAATAAAAATCCCAACAATTTTTTTTCCTTTTGAGCTAAATAAATAAAAATAATTTAAAACCTAAAAGAGAGCCTCAAATATATGGAAAATCCCATCAATTTCTTATAGGTCAACAATTTTGGTGTTTTCCTTATGTATGAACTGGCCTTATCGCCGGTGCGGCCACACCAAACGAACACAAACTCGAACACTTAACTCCTCCGCTTCCACCGCCGCCGATCACCGGACTGCCACCACCATTCACCAATGCCGATTCATTCTCCTCCGGCGCCGCCCGATCAGTCCCTCCATCCGTTTCAATCACATCGCCGCCATCAACATCATCATCATCGTCATCCGAATCACAAACGTCGTCGTTTAACGGAACGAGATTCAGCATCAACCGTCCATCAGTACGGTGAGTCTCGAAATACTCAAATCGCTTCACTTTCTCCTCTTTGATAATCAATCTCCCATCAGATGTATGATACCTCTTCATCACCCACGGCATTTGCGAAGACGGAACATTCTCCGTCTTCACAAGCCCAGGGATCGGCGGCGGATATTCCCTCTCTATTTTCACTTTTTTCTTCTCTCTCCTCAATCCAAACACTCCTTCCCTATCACCGCCGTCCCCGGTACAGCTGAACCACCTGTGGTATGCCAATTTCACATCGGATTTCAAATCAACACTACTAACTGATTTTGATTCCTCATTTTCTGATGATGAATCCATAGTACAAAATTGGGAGTTTATCTGAAGTGTTTTTTGCATGGCATGGGGGAATGGAGAAATTGTGAGGAAGAGTGGGGAGTATATATAGTGGGGTGGGGTGGGGTAGCAGGGGTGGGAGTGGGGGTAGGGAAAGAATATATTGAAGAAAGGGAAAACAGAGATTTTAATGTGGCAGTTGACAGCTAATACTTTGCTCATACAATCTCCGGGGATTGGGTTATTCATTTAAGGGATTTGTGGGGGTTAATAGTAAATTTTTGAATTATAATATCTATTAAAAAGATTTGATTTTATCCCTTTTTTTTAGATGGTAAAAAAAAAAAGAGCACTAAAATTTAGCACCTAATCCCATAATTTACTCGAGGTAAATATTTTCTCCGTCCAACTTTACTTGACCCCTATTAACTTGGCACAAGGATTAAGAAATAGTAAATGATAGAGGTAATTTTACCAAATCACCCTTTGAATATAACTAATACAATGTATTGAAAAATGTAATAGAGAAATAACTATGATTAATGACAAGGATAAATTAAGAACTAAATGTAAAATTATCTCTTGATTTCATAAATTGAACAAGTATTATTGGACATTCTAAAATAGTATAGGAGTTTGGAAGGAGGGAATAACAAAATTACTATTTAAAGGGTTTAAGTTAATGAACCATGAAACGAATATTCCTTTTTAAGAAAAAAGATACAAAGTCACTAGTCTGGTAAAAAAAAAAGTTAATACATGTTTCCACTCTAATTAATTACTTGTTATGCTTGATTAATGTATTTATTACTATTATTATTTTTACTTACCATTCTACTTTTTTACCCCCTTCATCCCTTTTTAGTTCTCATATTTTCTATTTTTAGATTTAACTATATGAATTATGACGGATATTTTAAGAAAAAAAGTTTCACCATATTGATATAGAAAAAGTTGTAGTCAATCATACTTTTTTTTTTAAATTTTTGAATATCTGAATTTTAATTTTAATTTTAAAAATTAGTCAAATTAACTTTTGAAAAACATAACATTGTAACAAAAAAGGGACGGAGGGAATAACAGATAAGGATGCTTGCAATTGAAATTAAAGTAAGTTACTAATAAAGTAAATATTCTCTTTTTTATTGACTAGAGAGTCTGTCGTCACTATTCTTTGGGCATGTACATAATAAATTCTATTGAAATTCAAGTAAGTTACTAGTAAAGTAAGTACTCTCTTTTTTGTTTTCTATTGACTAGAGATCAGTCTGCGATTTCTATTGAAATTAAAGTAAGTTACTAATAAAGTAAGTATTCTCTTTTTTATTTTTTGTTAACTAAAGAGTCTATGATCACTATTCTTTGAGTATGTACACAATAAACTCTACTTTCAATGTAACATTCCATTTTATTCATGGGAAGGATCCAGTTTTTAGACTAGAAATTTGTAATGAATCAAATGAAAAATGTCATACAAATATGTATATATTCAATAATTGTAATTCTGTGGTGATAGTTTTTCACTAAGATACTTAACATATAGTATATTGTTAGTTTGATGCTAACACAATTTCAAGCAGGTTTAATCATGGCCTATATGGTTTTTTAATTGGCGCACCAAACGTCTATTGACAAACATTTCCAAATATAATGATGTCACCTTAATCATAATCCCTACTAAATAAAAAAAAAGTATCTGAAATTAAAAATGTACACTTGGGTTCACTATATAGTCTCACAGTAATAAATAAATAGAGAAATATGGAGAGTTTTAGCCCAACAAGCTTAGTAGATATATTTATTTAAGGGCAAATTATAGAAATCTCATACTTTACATGCATAATCTCAATATATACCAACTTTTTCTGAAACTACTAAAAATCCCTTATTTTTTAAGAAACGTCGATACATAAACATCAGCATTGATACAATGCAAATTTTAGGGTTATTGATGATCTGTGTGTATCAGTTATTAAAAATTAGACTATATCAGTTTTAGTATACTGAAAATATTAAAAAACGTATCAGTAATTAATTCGTTGTTTAATTTTTTTAGGTATCAGTGAAACTAACTGATAGTTTATAAATGTGTGTTATGTATCAGCGAAATAACATAAAAGGAAATTTAGTAACTTTTTTAAATGATAAGGAACAATTGTAATTAAATTTCCAAATGTTGTGTATTTTTGTAATTTTTAATTTATTTAATTATAAAAGTGTTAGGGAAAATATCTTGGAACTGCTAACTTTTACTTTTATATTGAGATGTCAATGATTGATGATGGTGTAGTTCTTGCACGGTAGTACAACTTCAGGACGACTATTATTATTGTTGTACTCGTCATTGTTATTATTATGATTATTATTATTATCTTCTCTGTTTAAAAAATAATGATCTAATTTAATTTAGTATGAAATTTTTTGAATAAAAAATTTAATTTGTGATCCTCAATTAAAGTTATGTTAAATGTATCATAATATCCTTTAATTTTGTGGCCTTAAACTTATCACGTGAAAAGTTGAAATTAAAATTTTATTAAAAAAAAATGAATCATTTTCTTAAATAGACAAAAAAAAAATAGGTCATTCTATTTTAAACGGATGGAGCATTAAGAAGTTACTCCCTCCATCCCAATTTATTTATCATGTATATTAAAAATAATTGTCAATTTGGATAATCAAGAGAGAATTAATTATTTTTTTCCAACTTTGCCCTTAGAGTTAATTACTATAAAATTAAGAGGCACATATATAGATAAAGTTTAATTATTTATAAGGGGTATATTAGTCAAACAACACTTCTAATTAATTTTTTCTTAAGAATTGTGTCAAACTTTGACATGACAAATAAATTGGGACGGAGAGAATATATAGAACTTAAAAGAAAGAAGATATGGGGTTTGGGTAATTTTGTTCTATGCAAATTAAATGAAGACAAAGGAACTTCAGTGGGTGTGATGGTCATAAAAATTATAAAATTAAAAATAAGAAAAAGTGTTTTTTTTATTTTAATTTATTTGATTTGTTTAAATTTAAAATAAAATTTTAAATATATCACATAAAAGCTAAAATTAAGATATGCTAAAAATTTAGATGAATTAAAAGAAAATAGGCCTAGTAAATTGTAATGAAAAATATTTAAAATCGTAGGTGTGTTTGGATACAAGTATAAATTATTTTTTCAAATAAATTTTATGAGTAATTTGGAGTGTGAAAATAACTTTCTAAAATTTTAAATTTCAGGAAAAAATTAAATTATAATAATTTTGTCCAAACAATTCTGGAAGAAAATCCGGAAAAAGGTGAAAAGTTGTCACAGCATTTTTAATTTATAGCTCTGTCTCTTTTTACGTGGCCTTTTTTTTTTAATCCATCTAAAAAAAAATATTATTTTATTAAAATTAGAATGATTTAACTTTAAAACTCTTTTTTTTTTTTAATTTTAATTTTCAATTATACAAATATCTACAAATAATTTTAAATTATAATTTTTTTTTAATTCATGGTAAGTCAAAAAAAATTACCTAAAATGGGGAGTATTGGTTTTATCTATTTGGCAGAATGGGTTGATTAGGTGGCATGTCAGTGTACACCTAACCATGTATTTTTACACGTGGTTAGCACATGTACAAGCACCTTCTTGGCTTCATTGTAGGACCCTAATGCTTTTCCTCTCTTCTTAAAAAAAAAAAAAAGATCTAATTTAATTTGATACTAAATTTAAAAAAATAAATAAAAAATTTAAGTTTTGTAAATATAAATTAAAATTATGTCAAATACATCAAAATATTTTTTAATTTTGTGACTTTAAATATAATATGTGAAAAATTAAAATTAAAATATTGACAAAAAAAAGAAATTATTCTTTTAAGAAAAATTAAAATAGAAAATACGTCATTCTTTAAAAAAAAACTATATTAAATGTTGTTTCTTCTTTTTTTTTTTACAAAAAGTGAAAAATTAGATATTTTATATTCGTTTTGAGCTTCAATCAATTTAAATTTATGCTCGAAAAATCATTTTGAGGATAAATTATCATTTACTAAAAACAAATTCACGGTTAGAGTTCAAGTCATGCGCATATTATTACATCTACATAGGTAGAGAGTAGAGACTAATTAACTCAAATCAATCCAACAACACTTTGATAAAATCTTTGACAATCTAAGACAAGACAAAAATGCCTTAAAAATGGAGATTGAAAAGCTTTCTCAAAGAAATCCCTACGAGAGCTTCAATGGAAGTAAGTGTTGCTTCAGACCTCCTAGAGTTCAATAATCTAGAGTTCATCGCTATAAGTGCAACACATTTGGGCATCTTGCCAACAATTGCTCATATCC
>JBCEWC010000974.1:0-46367 GCA_038996855.1 Solanum aculeatissimum | reverse complement strand
CTTAAACTCAACCCGTGGCTACCAAATTTCAACCATGACCAGTATAACATCATATAAGATCAACCATAAGGAGTTTTCGAAAATTTTTGGGTTGTTACAAGAGAGCTAGGACAGGTACCCTGAGATTGAGTAATTAGCTTGCTTGTAGGTCGGATCTGGCAGGCGCAATCATGATCAGGACCAGATCGTGACACCCACTTGTGGAATTTTCACTGGGTATGTTATTTTTCTTGTATTTTATAAAATAAACTACAATTGAATATTATATACTATGCATATTAACGATTCAACCAAAAGTAAAATCATTGATGAAATTAACTTTCCATAGTATTTTGAACTATTGCATCAAGTATTTTCATGCTTATTAAAAAATATAGTATAATAATTTATCATTCTAACTGATACGAGCATGGCTAGCATCAACTACAAGGATCCTTTAGAGCTCACAGAAAAGGTACCAAAAAGAGCTTGGATGTATCTTATGGAGAACAAGAGAAAGAGATTCTACATATGGATGATAGTTTGGAGCCTGAAGGAACCCAAATTTGATACGAGCATGGCTAGGTCATACCCTTTAAGACCATGCACACGAAGTTAAGTCAAGGAACTCTAAGGACTACAAGCCATATTCGTGAAGAGGAAAAAATTATAGGGACTTGAATAGACCTAAAAAAAGATATACAACATGTGGGAGGTCCAACAAAGCAAGGAGATGAAAGAGGACTCACTATCTTTTTTGGCAATGCCAATCAAGTTGTTGAATGAATTTAGCGCATTGTCGATCAGGACCACCATCACCGACTTGGCATGTGTTGCTACTCCATTAGGTGATGCCACCCAGCTCGCCGAATAGACTTGGTGCATCACCAACTGGGACCTCCAGCTCACTAACTTGGCTCATGATACTACTCCATTAAGCGACACTGTCTAGCTTACTGATCTAACTTAGCTCATCATCAATCAAGAGCTCCAGCTTGCCGAATTACCTTCTTGATCACTTTTAAGCTATTTTTTAAATAAGTCATTTTTAGGCTATGCATGTAAATGCAAATACTGTAAATATCTGCCTTAGTAATGTCCTTTTGATGAATAGAGAATTGAGTCAAAACTTGTAGTTGATAGTTGATATCTTACCTTAGTCTTTGAGTGGATTTTCAATTAGGTAGCCAAGTCTATTAGGTGGATTCCTAATAGTAATATTGGGTGGATTCCTAATTATTTAGGTTAAGTGACTAAGAGTGAATTCTTTTAATTACTTGTTAACTTTTTTTTGCTTGATTAATCATAAAGTCACCAATTTGTGGGTTCCATAGGGTTTCTTATTTGTTTAATTGAGATGAGTTATTCATTGTTCTCAATTGGGAGGTAAGGATATTGAGTTCTTTGTTGTCCATAATCCCAATTAATCATTGATAATTTCACATATGTTTCCTTATTTTGATTTCGCGTCGATTCGACTGTAATCGTCCAATTAGGATTGTATCAATAACATTAAAAGTGGATTTTTGTTTGAATCATCATTAAAATTTTGTGGAATATTTACACAGTAAAAAATAATTATATTTTTAAATTACATATTTAAAGTGATGAAAAACAAAAAATAAATTTAAAAAATTATTTATTTGGAATGAAAGTAGTATACTTGTCAATAATATATTTTTAGATATTATATTATTGTAGAAAATAATTACAAATATTAAAGACCTAATTAATAGTCTTATATAATATAAATAATATTACAACAATAGTAACATATCAAGTGAAATCCCACAAAGTGGTTTCTAAAAAGGGTAGGGTGTACATATCTTACTCCTACCTCCTTGAGATAGAGAAAATATTTTCAAAAAATCCTCAACTCAAATAAAGAAGAGAAAAAAATAATAGATATAGCATATCGGCTACAACAAGGAGTAATATATATTCTACAAGAAAAAACAATAACAATAGAAAAAATGTGATAAGAAAAAGAAATAACACAACTATAATAGCATGACTAATCCTCTAACAAACCCTAAACAATCCCAACGCAAACCAACATTTTATCCCTACTATCCTTCTACCCTTGTAACACACCCCTAAAGTACTCTAACTTAGAAGCCCAAAAAGTTTAAAATGGAGTTCTAATTTTGCACCAACTAAGCTTCCACGAATTGCATCTACAACACATAGAAGCTTTTACGAATTGCAGATGAAGTTTCATAGAATTTATCTTGTGAGACTAATCCCATGTCACTTTCACAAGACAGGTCTACAACTCGTAAATCGTTCTATGATCCATAGTAGTTTTGTAGTTCCAAATCTAAAATTATAGTTGCAGTACTTTTTTCACGAACCAGTAGAACAAGCTCGTAGAAGAGTCCACGACCCGCAGAAGGTGATTGTGGACCTAAAGTTCAAAAAATTAAATTTGAGCCCGACTTCTACAGAAGCTAGTCTACGAGCCATAGACTAAACCACGACTCGTAGATGGAGTCTCGTGATTCCATTTGGCAGTTTTAATGAAGGCTAGTTTCATCTTTTCACATTCTTTTCTAATTAAATCTTTGACAATTTGGCACTACAATAATCCCTTTAATAGTATCCAATAGGTCTTTTCTACTATTTACACTTGGATAATTTTAGAGCAAGTTCCGAGAGAAGTAAAAGCTAGGGTTCAATAGATTCTCTTGAGGTCTTTGAGTTTCGAGTGAAGTTTTAATCTTCCAGATATGTAAGACTATTTATAACGTTGGATTGAGTTTTTCTATCCTCCCAACATCTAAATCCCATTCTAGGTGAGTCGAATTGATTTTAACCCTAGTTTCTTGAATTTTGAATGAGTTAATCTTTATTCTATAGAGTTTTACATAATTATTCATTGAGATTATCATTGTTTCTATTCTCAAATTATTGAAATTGTTGTTTGTGGCTACTTTTTCATGAACTCTAATTGAGTTGATGATCGTGACTTTAATATGTGTTCTTTGATAGTTTTATTGAATTTAATGATAATGCTTTTAAATAGTAACTTTGCATATTCTAAGGAGCTTTAGAGGAGTTGAGTATCGAACCTAAAATAGCATGAGTTTTGAGTATAAATGATTATTGATAAGCAAGTTTTGATAAAATTGAGTTTGACGAAAGTCTAATTTGACAAAATGAGATGATTTAAATATTTTACTTAATTGAGTATATGAGCATATTATATTTTCAGAGTAGCGTTGAGCGTCCATTTGTGTAAGAATAGAGGCAACTCCAGCCCCATAAACTATGTAGCCATCGTAGGATAGAGGTTAAACCTCTCTTCTCCCAAAAGATGACTTTTATATTGGATCCATTAACGTTGATATCCCTTACCTTGACAAGATATCGAATAGATGTGGCAATGACATCACTTCGTTGTATCATCACTAGCTCATACGTGATGGTTATCAGTTAAAAAAACTCCCTAAGCGTAAAAATATTATTTTAATGAGTTGGATATTTATATATGATTGTTGAAAATATTATTTTACTTTTAAAGCTTACATATTATATTGAGTTGAATTAATCTTTATTCTTTTCATTGAGTATCCTTAGGCATTATTTCTATTCAACTATTTTATATGTCGTACATTTCATGTACTGACGTCATTCGATAGTGTATCATTTATGATGCAGAAACAAGTACTAGAGATTCTTAGTAGACAATTTGTTATCTAATCTCATTTCAATTTTTGGTGAGATCTCCTTGCTATCAGAGAAATCTTTATCATTTTAGTTATTGCTTAGTTGAGTAGTTTTTTTTAGGTAGCCATGGACTTGTCTCGACACCATCTTATTAGTTGGTAGAGGCTTCATAAATATAGAATGAGTTAGATTGGAATTGATGTTTTACTTGAGTCTCTTTTGAAAACAATTGTTTTATCATAATGATTTTGAACTATTTATTTTGAGTTATTCTTTTGTTGAGTTGATGATTGTTAGCCCACTTGAGTGTTTCCTTTATCTTGTTGAGTCTTCTGCTGATTTAATGAGTGATCGGGCTAAGTGGTCCATTTGAAAACTAGCGATGTTTTTCGAGTATCGCCATACCTAAGGTACCTACTCTGGTGTAATACCTTGGAAATTCCTAAGCTAAGATTCGAACTTTCCTCTTACGCGTATATGATCATATCGAGTGACTCTAATTTTTAATATAGGTATTAAAGCCTATTCTATAGTGAGATGATATATTTGAGATGAATTAATATCACAAAAATCCTTTAACACAAAGTTGAGATGAAACTTTCCGTACCGATTGAGTTTCGATATGAAATTATGTCAAATTGGGTAATTCAATAACTTCAATGTTGTTAATGTATGTTAAGGTACTTTCGTAAGTATTTAAAGTGTGTCGAATGTGGTTTGAGGTCATAAGGGACGCCCGAGGTCAAGACAAGTTCAAAACATTTCAATTGGCTAAGTTTCGGTGTGAGTTCATAGAGGGGTCAACTTCAAATGAGAATATTTCTCAGCAAATAATGGTTTAGGTGATCCATAATATATCAAATTTTAGATCTTTGAATTATTTTTCTAATGCATCCAATTTTGCCTTAATCGGAATTTGGAGTAAAAAGTTATGACCATTTTACTAAAGCCTACCAAATTTGTAAAATTCGGCGATCTGCCGAACAATTCGGCAATCCGCCGATTTAGACCGCTGAAATGCTCCGAGAAAGCTTAGAATTTGTCAAAAAGGGTGACCCAAGGTCCCCATTCAGCATACTGTTGAATAATTTGGCGTTGGGGCTCTAAAACTGTCAGTTTGACCGCCAAAACTCATCAAAAGGTTGTTTTTTCAATTTTGACTTCCCCAAGAGGTTATTTTTGACCTTTCATCCTACTTAACTTCCTTAAGCCTATTATATAACCTAATAACATCATCATATGTATTATGACTCTTAATATCCCCAATTTTTCTTCTCCCAAAGATCAAGAAGTTCAAGAAACAAATTTCTCCAAATTCACAATATCTAAAAGCTCCAAGTTCAAATTTCTCTTAAAAAAACTAGGGGTTTTGAATAAAGATTCTTCTTCAAAACTTCAAGAACTTTATAGAAAGGTTTCTCAATTTCAAGCTATAAGGTTTCAAGCCAAGGGTTTCTTCAAGAACTTTTATTCTTCCCTATATGTAAGAGTACTCATAGTGTTGGACTGAGTTCGTCCACACGCCCCATATGTTAATTCTCCATAATTGAGTTCGAGTAGAGTTCTACCCTAATTCTTGAATTCTAAATGAATTAATTTCTCTTCCATTAAGTTAGATATATTTATGCACTGAGATTATTATTAGTTTTATCTCTTATATTATTAGAGTTGTCGTTCGTGGATACTTTCCCATGAACCCTAATGAAGTTGATGATCATGGATTTTCTATACATTATTTGAGGTTGAGATTGATGATTTTTCATGCATTAAACAAAATATTATTTTAGGTCAAGGTTTTGCATGTTGAGAGTAAAGATGATGATTTTTCTATGCATCAAGGAAAAAGTAATTTAAACTAATATTACATATGTATTTTATTGAGTCCAAATGATGGTATTTTGAGGAAAGTATTTTGATGAGACGATGCATGTTTTAATGAGATTTTTTTTATGAAATTGAACATTGAGTTTAAATGATGTTTTGAGAAAATATTTAGATGATGATGTGATTAATTTTCAAATATATTAATTAAAGAAAGATGATGATGTCTTGAGATGAGTTTGATGTTTAAATTTAAGTCCAATGAGACTAGATGAGATGTTTGTGAGTAATCTACTCACTTGATAGATATGAGCACATGTTTTGAGAGTAGTATTTAGCACCAATTTGAGTAAAAGTATAAATAACTCAAATCCCATAAACTATGAGCACCAACATAGGATAAAAAGGGGGTCATACCTCTGAAGTCCATATAGAGATTTTTATTGGATCTATTGATGGGATACCCTCTACCCTAATAAGGTATTGGATAGATGTGGTAATGACATCACTTTGTTGTATCATCACTTGCTCATATGGTGATGATTGTCGGTTAAGAGAAACTCTCACTTACTAATTGATTTGTTTTTGCGTGAGTTACATATTATTGAGTTTATTTTCAAAGCATAACTTTATTCTTAAACTTGCATTTTTTCTGAGTTGAGTTGAGTTGAATCTCCCGAGTTGAATTGATTGTTGAATTGAGTTCCTTGAGTTGAGTATCTTTTATTATGTCCTTTACTTTTCAGCTATTTTACATACTCGTACATTTCACGTACTAATGTTCATTTGGGCCTGCATCGTTTAATGATGCAGATACAGGTGATAGAGGCCTTCAACAAGCGCAATCATTGAAGTTCTGTTTTCTCCTTTCCAGATCGTGGTGAGTCCTCCTTGCTTCTGGGGGCATTCTATTTATATCATATATTTTTTCTAGAGTATTTCTTTCCTTGAGGTAGCCATGAGTCTGTTATCGACATCATCTAGATGTTTAGAGATAGAGACTTCATAGACAGTGATGAATTAGAGTTAATGTGTTCATTTTTGAAAACTTGTACTTTTCAAACAATTTTCACAATATTGAATTGATGTGGATTGTCAGTTTTAACAATTATTTTATTGAATCTTTAATTGATGATCCTACTAAAACGTTCTTTGTACATAAATTAAGTCTTCCGTTGTTGATCAATGAGTGATTGAGCCAAGTGGTTCGCTTGGGGACCAACAATGGTTTTTGAGTGTCCGTCACGCCAAGGGTACCTTCTCGGGCGTGACAACTCTAATACGCGATCTCCACTCCTTTCTATCTAACATCATGTCCTCGATAATATGAAACTGCGCTATATCCTATTTAATCACCTATTCCCAATACTTTTTCGGTCTGTCCTATCCTTTTGCATAGCTCTTAAGTCCAACCTACTCAATAATATAAATAATGTTAGATAATTTTAAATTAAAGAGATGATTTTTTTTTAAAAATTATTACTAGTTTGAAATGAAAGTAGTATACTTATCAATAATACATTTCTAGATGTTATATTATATTTGAAAATAATTAACTGGTCTTATATAGTAGAAGTAATATTAAAATATTAAAAAAGTGAAGTAGAAAGTATAAATAGTAGTTCTCCAACTATTTACTTCTCTATATTAGGAAAATAGAAATTGATTGGAGAGGCTACTCTATATTTTTTACTCTCCACATATAGAGAATAGAAACTAAAATAGAAAGTGGTGATGGTCAAATATAACACCGAAGTTGAGCTGAGAGCCTTGAAAAGGGGCCTCCAACTTGCCATTAGTCACAATATCCGGAACCTGGAAATCAACACTGATGCACAATGTATCATACACATAATCAAAGAAGGGAATTTAAAGTATGACAATCTTGTCTGTGAAGGCAGGTACCTAATGAACAAGTTGGACAGAGTAACACTGGACCACGTATTTAGGGAGCAAAACCAAGTGGCGGATCTGCTGGTGAAGGAAGGAATGTCGAGGAAAGACTATGGCAATACTACCATTTTGGTAGTCCCACCAGAGTTTGCGCAAAAATAGTTCCAAGCGGACTCTGTAGGAACTAATTATGTACGTAAAGTAAATTCTTTGGTTCATATATCCCTAAGCCGGGGTGTGGCGCAAGTTTTTTCTGATTTGGCCCGCAATGACGACTAAGAACAATATTTTGTGAATTAGTACTAATTAATGACATGTCTGGTTTATAAAAAAAAAAAAAAAAAAACTAGATGTAAAATATTTCTTGCAAGTACTTTCCAAATTTGCATACTCAAATTCCCAATGCGACAACACCGTAAAAATCACCAAATCTGTCTTGGCAAAAGTGATCGACAACACCGTAAAAATCACCAGAACTGTCTTGTGGCAAAAGTCACCACAACGCTGTAAAAATCACCAAAACTGTCTTGTGGCAAAAGTCACCAAAACCCTTGGCTTCCACAACCCTTGCAACTGATACTCAGTCGAAACGAAGATATTAGTATATACAATGGTGCAATCTCTTGCCCCATAAGTTCCATTTTTAAGATACCCAGTTTTATTGAGTCCCTTTACTTCCCATAATTTGTCAAGTTAGTGCAAAAATGCAAGTATCCAGGTCTCTCTTAAATTCAATCAAGAATCGCTCTATAAAGGCCCTCTATACATATGAAAGGTAAGATGCGTTTTGTATTATCTATAATCATTCTTACATTGTTGGAAATTTATGGGTTTTGATTTTCTTGAATTTTTATGGCTTTGATCTTTAATGGGTAATTTTTGTTTGTGTATTTTTCTAGTGTTATTGAGTTATGGAAATTTTATCGTTTGGTTTAGTTATTCTTTATTTAAATATGCTTTTTGTAGTGTTGTAACTCCAAATATTCTGTGTAGTCTGTTAGTATGTTACTAATCTACTTAGATTTTGAAAATAACTGGGACGTAGTGGATGAAAAATTTGTGAGAAGATTGTTCTGTTTACGAACCTCAAATTGTTTGGTTGTTGAAGGGGAAGGAAGCAAGAAGAGATGAAAATGATTTGATCTACTTCTAGTTAGTGAGAAGCATTAGTAATTGATTTCCAGTTGCTAGTGTTGTTGGAAACAGTAATATTGATATATTTTCTCTTAAACTGGACTGATTGAAAAAGTTGACATGAAGATTCTCCGGTTTCATTTTCTTAGCAAAACCTAGAAATAATGCTGGCCCACATTTTTATTCTTACTGCTAGTCCTCCAACCCCTCCCATTTCACTATGACCAAGCATAGTGTCATGAGAGGACAAAATGTTAGTGAAAGCTCTAATTATGATATTATTATTGATGCTTGGTTGAAGAGTAGGAGAAATAAATTTTAATGAACACGCTGATTTGAGTGTTCTATTGCATTTTATATTGTTGACGTGGAGCTAGTTATATCGTTTGCCTTAAACTTGAATAATAGAAATGATAATGTTGAGCCTACCGTTACATAGATGATACTAAATATAAAGCAAAGTTTGAATATCTAGGTTAAAATTCCAATTGTATGACTTTTAGAAACGTGGAAGTGTAAGTGGCATTATGGTCAAAGCTGCTTGTATGTCTGATTTCAGCTATAATATGGCTTATTAAAGTTCCTTTGATAACCATTGGTTAAGGAATCTTGTAGAATTAAAACCGGTCTTACCGACCCTACGGGGTGGCCCAGTGGTTTGGGCTTGAGACTTCCATGTTGGAGGTCTCAAGTTCAAAACCTCTTGCCAACAAAAGCAAGGGGTTTACCTTTTGGATCGAGCTCGTTGCATCGGGTTTGCCTAGTGCGGGTTATCTCTCCTAAGTGGTTTGCGAGCTATTGCATAGGAGCGGGGTTTACCCTATGCGCACCCAAAGGAGAGCGGTTGCGGGTTCCCCTAGTTATAAAAAAAAAAAAGTAATAAAACCTGTCTTACCTAATGCATTACTTGTGGTTTGTTGGATTCATGAGTTTCAATTGGTAGCAGGGGAGGGTGTCTAGGATAGATAGATTTAACATGCTATGACGCTTATGGATTCCTCCAAGAGACTTTGAGGGCTCCTCATAAGGAAACTCTGTGAAGTTTCAATTTATGACTTACAACTCTTCCACCTGTAACTATGTACTTCTTATATGGCAAACTTTCTCTTTCTAGTTTCTCCCTTAGACATTTTTCTAATTGAAAGGTTGTAAGATCCATCATGACCGAAATTTGATATTGAGTAATAGACTAGCAGCAACTTGCAACAACAACATACGCAGTGGAATCCCACTGGGGAGGGTGGTGAGTAAATGACTAGTAGCAACTTCATCAGGAAAATTAGGGAGAAACTTATAAGTCTAAAATGTAGCGAATAATTACAACTGCCTCGTATAGAAGCTAAGTTTGGGTAACTTCGGTCTTTTGTTGCTATAAGGGCGAGGGGGAGTATTTATCACTGCAAGTTAAAAAGAACTGTAAGTTTCCAATCTTCAGAAGCTTGATGTGGAGAATTCCTTCAAGTATCGCTCCATCAGATTCAGCTTTTGTAAGATTTGTGACTCATCCAAGGTTGCAGTTATACTTGTCCACAGTTTTAGTTGGGTCGAGAGAGCATCAGCTTCATGTGACTGTAAAGTATCAAAATGAAGATGACAATTCCACTAGTGTGAGCTTGATGTGTTAAAAAGGGGGGAGTGTGGATAGAGCTTTGTTGCTTCTATTTTCTGCAGAAAATGTATTTATGAGGAGATAATGCATTACCGTGTGAGTGATTAGAATGGACTTAAGACATAGTTCTATTTTTCATTTTGAAGTTTACTTGCAATAATTGTAAATTTGCTAGAAGAGAGGAACTCTATATAGACATTCACTTCAATTATAATTGGAACAGGTTGTTTCAAGTTTTATTACTAAACAAAGTTATGATGTATTGATGATGCAAATCGAGCCCTGTAAGTTCACACTGATGCTTTCCATGATACTGCCTTCCCCCCTCAAAAAGAATGGGGGAAAAAGAGAGAAGAGAAACGACTCAAATACATGTAGAAAGGAAGGATAAAAGTAAACCATTTCATTTTTAAATCATGGAGTGCACTGCAATCTTTCTGATTACTTGTTTCATGTGTAGGTTTATCCCACCTAAGCGCCTCCATTCAGCCAGCTGCATGAGATCTGCTAGAAAGACTTATGATCTGCCTTTATTAACTGGACCATCCCCAACATCAAAATCTTGGAAACCTTATTTAGTAGTATTATATTTGAACTCCATTTTCCTTTTGATGCATGTGTTCTGTGCGGTTGTCTAGTACTCCTTTATCTCAGTTGTTTTCATCTTATTTCTACTTTGCAGTCTGGAGCTATTTTGGGAGGATTTGCTGGACTGATCCTTTTTCTTCATTATAATGATGAAAGGAGAGCAATTCCAAAAGGTGGGGCTCGCTCTTTTTTTTCTTTTAACAAAAAATCAGAGCTTTATGTGTCTTTCAATCCAAATACGCCCCAATCTGTTATGTGCCTTTGGATGCTGGAATTAACTCTTTAGATGGAGAAAAAAGAACGAAGAAACAAATTAAGGATGTAGGTGTATAGTGAATTAAAAAGTGGTATTATCCTCTTTCTGAACGTGACATTTCATAAAAGACATGATAAATGGATGAGTTCATATGGTGTACTGCTTCTGTACCTGAAAAGATGGACCGACCGTGTTTGAAAGTATCATAGCTACTTACTAAAAGTGGCTATCAGCTTTTGTTTAGTAATAAAGCACAAGAACAAAAGCCTCTTTGATTGCTAAACTTCTAATCTACTTGAAGTCTAGAACTACAGGTTAAAATTATTTTCTTTCCAGAGCCCTGCTTATCATTGAGCCAAAAAAGCCGTGTGCTGGGCTCGTTGATAGACTTCTCATGGCAGTCTTGGTATCTTTCTAGTTCAAATGGAATTGTTCATTGGACTATTTACTCTCTTTTTATGTTTCTTATCAGAAAGTGTTGGTGTACTTGTCCATTTGAATCATGCTCTTTATGGATTACCATATGCATTTACTTTCTGATAGTTTTGTAGTGCCGTAAATGTTAATGATTGGTATACAATATAAAGCTTTCATGCCTTTCAGGTCAAGGGGAGAAATTTGAAAGAAGTGCAATCCAAGGGCCAATCATTGGTGGCCCATTCAGCTTGATTGATACAGAGGGCCGTTTGATTACCGAGCGCAACTTGCTGGGAAACTGGGTTCTTCTGTACTTTGGTTATACTTCATCTCCTGATGTTGGTCCATCAGAAGTCCAAAAGATGGCTAAAACTATTGATATTCTAGGTTCAACTGGGATTCTTTGAATGGATATGATGTTTTCCTTTTTACTGACTTATGTGACTGATGTTGTTATTTTCTTTTTGCTTTGTGGTCCTTTCTCCTTAACTTAAACCAGGGTCAAAACAGGATCATCATGAGATTCTCCCAGTATTTGTCACAATTGATCCTCAACGTGATACGCCTTCGCAACTTCGAGCTTATCTTAAAGGTCTGGATCTAGCCTCTCTGATCTCTCTCTCTCTAGGTTCTGAAATGGATGTCTTGTTGAAAGAATTGTGGAGGAGATCCCAACCGGGGGTGTGGGCTTGAAGAGAAAGGACTCAATCCTAGTTGTTTTTTTTTATTTGATGTTTATTTCCTACACCTTAGCTTTGCTGATTTTTTTTTTTTGCATGAAACGCAGAGTTTGACCCAAGAATAAAAGGATTAACTGGACCAGTTGCTGCTGTTAGACAGATGACACAGGAATACCGAGTTTACTTTAAGAAGGTTGATGAAGAAGGAGATGATTATTTGGTAGAATCTTCTCACAACATGTAATCCTCAAGTCCTAGATATTGTCAAATAAGAAGCATTCTCTTTACAATCATGGAAGAATAAACTCTCAGTTTCTTTTACTTGCGCTAGAGCAATTTGACAGTCTATATAACTATTGATGTAATAGGTATTTGGTGAATCCGAAAATGCAAGTTGTTAGATGCTTTGGTGTGGAATACAGTGGGGAGGAACTGGCCGATGCAATAGTTAAGGAGCTAAAGAAAGCTGAGGCATAACAATACATGGAGAGGATTTGGTAAAGTAAGTACAGCATACTTGGGTTAGGTTCTTATATTATCCTTACATATCTTCATCATCATGTTTTATTCAATGGTTTCTAAGGGTCTTAGTTCATTTTTTTTTTTTTGGTTCTAAATGTACAACTTCATTACAGAAAATACAATAACCTTGTTTGTATTCCATTTTCATGTCCATGTCTTCTCCAATTCTTTGTTAAATGTTGTATCATCCTCCTCTTGCCCAATCCATGGCTATCTACAATAGGTACCCGATGGAATAGTTGAGGTGCGTGCAAGCTAGAACCCACCGTCACATAAAAAATAAAAGGATTGCACTCATCTACATAAGACCCTAAAAATATTATATTATGAAATATGAAGATAGTGAAATAGGGACAGAAATCCTGCTAAATTTTTGTCAACAACGAAAAGATTAAGGGAAAAGATGGTAGATTCTATCATAAGTTGTTCCTGCCAATAAAAAACATGCAACACCAATAAATTCATGAGAGATTATTTCTAAAAAAGCTCTACTAAGTCACGTTTTTGGTTATAGAACTACTTCTACTATTATAAAACCCATATGACAAACATAGGAATGGGCCTTTTGAAAAATTCTTCTTTCCCAATAATGATGCTGTCAGTTTCTCTATTGTCTTGTTTTAATCCCAATTCTAATATGACATTTTACTGTAAAGAAGTTAGGGACAAAGGTTGATCCATGTGTTTGAGTTCTATTTTATATTTGTAACTGTTGGAATTAACTTATTATGTACTAGTTGTAGTACAACTCTATTTCGTATATTACTCTTGTACTTATCTTTTATGTAGATATATGTTGTAACTTCCGTTATAAATACTTCAATACAGAACGAGCAAGGCTCACGGTTTACCTTTCACTTTATCTCTTTCATCTTGGCATCAGAGCCATAAACGACTGTTTCCATGGATCCACAAAGTTCCTCATCTCAAACCACTTCCTCTGCTCAAGTCTCCATGAATCAATCTTCTCTTGGTCTTCCAACTCCCCCTCTGACAATTTCCAATATCAAAGGTTTTGTTCCTATTGAGTTGACAACATCAACTATCTGACCTGGAAGAGAGTTTTCCTCACGGTCCTTAAAAGTCACAACCTTCTTTCCCTAGTAGATGGAACCGTTCCATGTCCTCCACCCGAGCATGCTGATTTTAGGCTATGGATTCAATGTGATACTATTGCATTAAGTTGGATTAATGCTACCCTTTCCTCCGCTGTTCTTGACCCACTTTTAAACTATGCTTGTGAGACATCTAAATAGGCTTGGGACACCTTAGCTGCCCTATATTTAGATCAAGTTTCTTCCTCTGTCATTCATCTCAAGTCCAAATTTCAAAATTTCAAAAAGGGTTCTCTTTCTATGGAAGATTATCTTCAACAACTTCACTCCATTGTCTGCTCATTTAGTCACTCAAGCTTTGCAAGGATTACCTTCATCCTATCGAACCTTTGTGTCTGGATTAAATGCTACTGGCATGCTTCCTTCCTTCATTGCATTACGACCACTTCTTCTTACTGAAGAAGCCCATATTAATGCGCATACTTTTGAAGAGTCAAATTCTCAAACTGCTTTGCTAGCGTCCGCTCAAGGGAAGAACACCTCCAATTTCTCACCATCTATTAGCGGAAATCAATCTGCAAAAGGACACTCCAATGGACGAGGCCGTGGTAGAAATAACAAGGGTCAATATGGTAGAGGTCGAGGATACCAAAACTCTTCAGGATCTGGTTTCCAACATCAATCTCGACCTCCTTCCCCTAGTAACGATATTTTGGGTAAAGCTCCTTTTGCTCCTACTAAACAATGTCAAATTTGTTTTCACTATAATCACACTGCGTTGGAGTGTAGAAACAGGTTCAATCATTCTTTTGTAGCTAACGACATTCCTCAATCATTTGCTGCTATGAATTTGGAGGAGGTTCAACCAACAATTTGGTACCCAGACTCTGGGGCATCAGCACACATGACTCATGATCCTTCTACTCTTACTGCTCACACTCCTTACTCTGGCTCTTCTCAAGTTATGGTTGGAGATGGTACTCTTCTGCCTATTAAATCTATTGGTTCATCTACTCTTCCAATAACTTCTAAGCCTCTTCTCTTAGAGAACGTTTTATATGTCCTTTCCCTTGCTAAAAATCTACTTTCTATTCAATGCTTATGTGCTGATAATAATTGTTTTATTCACTTTATTGACTCTGGTTTTTTTGTCAAGGACATGAAGATCGGAACAACATTGCTCCGATGTAACAATTTTGGGTCTCTCTATCCTTTACGTGCCACTCCATCAGGCTCCTCCAACTTTGGTCTCTTCGCTAAAATTTTACCTTCTTCTCTTTGGCACCAATGTCTCGGACATCTTACCCGAGAGTCTCTTAGCTCTTTAGTTGGTAGAAAATTGATTAGTAGTACTTCATCTCTTAGCAATAGTGCTTGTAATGTTTGTCATTTGGGAAAACAAACTCGAATGCCTTTTTCTTTATCAAATAATAATGCAAGTTCTCCATTCGTTTTAATTCATTCTGATATATGACATGCTCCTATTGTCTCAAATTCCGGTTATCGTTATCACATTTTATTCCTTGATGATTACACCAAATTCTCTTGGGTTTATCTGATGCGCGAAAAATCTAAATCTTTTGACAAATTCAAAGAATTTTATACAATGGTTAACAATATTTTTCACACCACTATTTCTTATTTTCAGTCCGATGGAGGTGGTGAATATGTCAACAATAATTTTAGTTCATTTTTCAAACAACATGGCATAGTCCATCGTCTTTCCTGTCCTCACACTTCTGTTCAAAATGGTAGGGCCGAGCGAAAACATAGACACATTGCGAATGTCCTACGTTGTCTTATTTTTCAAGCATCTATGTCTTTTAAATTCTAGGCTGATGCTTGTTTGTATGTTGTCTCCCTGATTAATGTTACTCCACTTCTAGTGCTGCGTTTTAAATCCCCCTTTGAACAACTCTATGGTCGTGTGCCCGATTACAATTTGATTCGTATATTTGGATGTCTCTGTTATCCCTTTGTGGCAGTTGGTTCTTGCTCCAAGTTCCAACCTCGTTCGAAGCCTTGTTTATTCTTCGGTTCATTTGATAAACACAAAGGCTTCAAGTGTCTGGATCCTAGTTCAAATAGAGTTATTATCTCTCGTCATGTTAATTTTGTTGAAGACTCTTTCCCCTTTCCAACCTTCTTTCCTACCGAGACACCATCCTCACTTAAATCTACCTCATCGGCCACTATTTTAGATAACTTCTCTACATCTTCTAACTTGCCAATCCATATCACACGTTCTGGAGCAGCTTCACCTATGCTTAATTCTGTTCATACTCCTATCCCCAATAGTACACACCAATTCCCGTCTAGTAGCAGTCTTCGAAACTCTACATTCCAATCACCTGATTCTAGTGAGCCTCGCGATTCTTGCCTTAAATTTTCCAATCCATACTCTCTAGCTTCTCCTTCACACCTTGTGCACTCTCCTTCGAATCAATCTCCAGTTAATATCTTAAATTCTTCTTCTGAACTCGTTGCTTTATCCCAGGTGGCACCACCACAAATTCCATCTTCCTTAGGCAATATTAGTGTGCCTAACTCCACTTCAACCACTGTAAAACCACATTCTCATCACATGCTCACTCGTTCTCAAACTGGTTCCCTCAAACCACGTCTTCTTCCTTCTTTGCTAGCTTCGACTAGTTCCATTTTATCTGAACCTACATCCTTTGCTCAAGCTTCTAAAGATCCTCGTTGGATGCAAGCCATGAGTGTCGAATTTGATGCTCTTGTCCACAATCAAACTTGGACTTTGGTACCACCTCCAGCAAATGTAAATATTGTTGGCAATAAATGGGTGTTTTGAACTAAATTTTGCGCCAATGGCTCTGTTGAAAGATTTAAAGCTCGGTTAGTAGCTCAAGGTTTTTCGCAGCGGCCCGGGGTGGATTATTTTGAGACATTTTCTCCTGTTGTCAAGCCTAGCACAGTTCGTTTGGTCTTATCTCTGGTTCAACAGAACTGGTTCATGCGTCAACTTGATGTATCAAATGCATTTTTACATGGTAAGTTATATGAGAGTTTATATGCGTCAACCGAAGGGCTTTGTACATCCAGATTATCCTCATTATGTTTGCAAGTTGCAGCGTGCTCTATATGGTCTCAAGCAATCACCTCATGCCTGGTTCCATCGGCTTGCTCGTTTTCTTCTTGATCTTGGTTTTCAGCAATGTGCCTCGGACCATAGCATGTTCATCTTTCATTCGGCGGGTGATTGCATAATTCTTTTGATTTATGTGGATGATATAGCTATTGTTGGCTCATCCGAGTCTTTGATATCTCAGTTCATCTCTTCTATGAGTGCATAATTCTCAATGAAGGACTTAGGCCCTCTTAATTGCTTTCTTGGAATTGAACTGAAGCATAATTTCTTGGGGCTGCTATTGGTCCAACGCCATTATATTATTTCTCTTCTTCATCCTTTTAAGCTAGAGAAGTGTAAATCTGTGCTTACTCCACTCCATAGCAAGCTTGACTGGAATTCCCCTTCTTCTCCTTTGCTTGAAGATCTTCTACCTATCGTCAAATGGTTGGGAGTCTACAATACTTATCCTTCACTCGGCCAGACATTCAATTTACTGTCAACCTTGCTTCTCAGTTTCTTCACCAGCCGAGACAATTACATCTTCAGACAGTAAAGTGCATCTTTAGGTACCTAGGTGGTACAATTGATTGGGGCTTGCAGTTGTACAAAAAATCTGATCTTGCTCTTAGTATTTATTGTGACTCGGATTGGGCTGGTTGCTCTGCCACAAGACGATCCGCAGCTGGTTTCTGCATTTTTCTTGGCTCCAATCTCATTTCTTGGTTCTCTAAGAAACAACCTACAGTTGCATGTTCTAGTTCTGAAGCCGAGTATAGAGCTCTTGCTGTTGCTACTGCCGAGGCTACATGGCTGCAATACATTCTTCGTGATCTTGGTATTTTTCTTACTTCCCCTGTCTCCGCAAAGTGTGACAACATTGGAGCCATCCACCTAGCGCATAATCCAGTTTTTCACTCTCGTACCAAACACATTGCTTTGGATTATCATTTTATTCGTGAAAAGATAAGTCATGGTGACTTAGTGGTATCTCATGTTCATACCTCTGAACAACTTGCCGACCTGTTCACTAAAGTTTTGCCCTCTGGCCGTTTTCGTGAGCTCACTGCCACACGTTTATTCTTCCCATTCAGATTGAGGGGAGGGTGTTGGAATTAACTTATTATGTACTAGTTGTAGTAGAACTTTATTTTGTATATTACTCCTGTACTTATCTTATTTGTAGATATATGTTGTAACTTCCGTTATAAATACTTCAATACAGAATGAGCAAGGTTCACGGTTTACCTTTCACTTTATCTCTTTCATCTGTAACAACACATGAAAAATGTCACCAAAATGTTTTATTATGCCAAATGTGATGGCTGCAGAAAATCTGTGATTACTTGGGGTGTGTTTGGTATGAAGGAAAATGTTTTCTTGAAAAATAAGTTGGTTTCTAACTTATTTTCTCATGTTTGGTTGGTGAGTGAAAAATATTTTTCGAAAAATATTTTCTATTATTTGGTTAGTGAATGAAAATAATTTTTTTAGAAAATATCTTTTACTTTTGGCTAAAAAATAGAAAATATTTTTTAGAAAAATACTTTCTAATATGTAAATTAACCCTAATAATCGAGGGAGGGGTGGTGGAGGGGTAGGTGGGTTCAAAAATAAACTTTTAATTTTTTTATTAAGAAAGAAATTTTTAATAAAATAATTTATTTTGGGGGGGGGGGTGAAGCGGTCGTGGTAGGGGTGGAGTAAGAAAAAAATATTGTAATTTAAGGTTGGAAGAGAGTTTCGATAAATGTTTTCCTTAATCTTTGGAAGGAAGTCATTTTTACTTAAATTTGAGAATAAATTGATTTGGAAAAACATTTTTCAAAACATTTGAGCCAACTAAACGTGAGAAAATTAAAAAAAAAATTCTGAAAAAATGTTTTCCTTCCTTCCAAACACTCTTAATCAAATTGCTACAACAAATAGTTTTTAGTATGTAGAGCATGTTTTTCTTTCATTTTCTAGGAATATATAGTGGAAAGGACTGTCCGACTCCTACCTTGACGTTGGGGGGTCCCAATCATCAAGGGAGCCAGTGGGAAAGAAGTCAGAAACTACTCTCGACTTCGAAGTTGAGTGGGATTTGGTCTTTGGATTTAGCGTATCAAATGAAAAGAAAAGAAAAAAAGTTGCCTACAGAATGAATGTCAGCTGTAAATTGATTAAGAGTTTGATGCATGTTACTATTAAAAGACGTACTAAAGTATTAGAAAGGAGCCATCCTTACCTACAGGGGTAGCAAAATCAAACCCAACTTGCCAATCTAACCAACCCGTTTAAATTAACCCATCAATTCATTAGCTCAATCCATTTTAATTCAACCCACTAAAAATTGGGTTGATATGCAACCCACATTGACTAGAGAGAGATTTTTTTATTATGACAAGGGGAACCCGTAGCCGCTACCCTTTCGGTGCACATAGTGTAAATCCTCGCTCCTATGCAATAGCTCGCAAACCACATAGGAGAGGTAATCGCACTAAGAAAGTCTGGTGTGATGAGCTCGACCGAGAAGACAAACCCTTTGTTTTCGCTGGCAAGAGGTTTCAAACTTGAGACTTCCAATATGGAAGTCCCAAGCCCAAACCACTGGGCCACCACGAAGGGTTTGACTAGAGAGAAATCTTGTCAAAATATTTTCAATTTTTAATTTGATATGTTATATATAGCTATAATAAAGAAAAATATAATTTTATTAGGTACTAAAATATTGTAAAAGAATAAATAAAATAAGTAAAAACTTAGTAAAAATTGAATTGGGTTCGGTCTTGACCCATTATGACCTGCCCAAATTTGATCCAACCCACCCAACTCACCTATCATAGAAGTACATTGTATATTTACTTATCCTCTTTTGTTTGCTCCAACTTATACTTTTATCACCTTGTATCTCTCATTTTAAGAGATTTTGTATGACTAATCAAATTTAGGGGTCATTGGTTTAGGAACATGTTAAGCAAGTATTAGTAGTGCAGTGACTGTAACACAGAGATTATTTCTTGTAAGATGTTTAGTTGATATATTACAAATTTGTCGTGTATAATTGTTATATGTACTAACTTCTTAAACAAAATATTAGTTTATTTGCTATTATATATGAGGGTTAGTTTTGTCATTTTAGTTTCTTTAATCCATGTGTTACTAATACCCGTATTCTTATTTCACGATTTGTCCTACATAAATTAATACATAGATTCACGCACAACGTATGCAGTTATCAGTTATAAGGAAAGGAAAGACGGTATTCAAACATTGTATTTATTATGTGGGATTTTATATGGAGATTAATTCTTTTCATGAATCGAACTAAACGACCCCTTACACTTTGTGCATATGGTTGTTATGTATTGTTTCATAATGTATTGTATTGTGTTATATTGTATCATATAGCATTGGTTCAATGAATACAACATTAGATTGTGTTGTTCTCCGTCGTTCCATAGTGTCACACATCCGTAATTTGAATGATAAAACCTACAAGAAATTGTAAGGTACGGGGTAGATCTACTATGAAAAGGTAAGGTAAATGATAGTATCATTAAACAAATATGTAAAGAGAAAATGAGAAGAAAATATTAAGGTAATGACACGATCACTCCAAACCGGTTGTTACACAAAATAGGTCTTTTTGTCGTTACCTAACAATGACTTTAAATGATACAATACAATAGAATTTAAGGAACAATTAAAACAGACATTGTATTTAAACTAACCATACAATACAATACTATGGCTAACAACCATCCAAACAAGGTGTTAGTGTATGAGCAGTAGCAGGTACAGTATGCTAGTGCGTAAAAATAGCTTGCAATTTATGGATGGAGAACATTACCAGGATGATTTGCGCTGAGCTTATAAGCTGATACTTTACTTAACTATTTTGTCAAGTACACACATTCTTGAAGCGTGTTGTAAACCATTCGTTTTGTCTTGAGAATTATAGGGACGAGTGGAATTCCTATCTTCGGTGACAGGGAACTTCTGTTACAAGGTATCTGCTACTTTTTCACTAGTACAAGTAGTAGGTGCTCTTTCCACCAAGGTCTATAGAAGGGCAAGTGCAAGTCCGGTGTACTAAAGCTATCGCTATGCACAGAGTCCGGGGAAGGGCCCGACCACAAGGGTTTATTCTACGCAACCTTACCTTGCATTTCTGCCAGAGGCTGTTTCCAAGACTTGAACCCGTGACCTCCTAGTCACATGGCAACAACTTTACCAGTTACTTCAAGGTTCACCTTCTCACCAAGGTCTAGAAGATGAGAAAGAAATTACTTGCCTTTTTAACCTATACTAGAATTTTAACTGTGGTTTCTCATGATCTATCCCAGCTTTATTGAATGTGAGGCGGATCTATTATATGAATCTTGTAATTCATTTCGCTCTATTTTGAGCTGTTACGTTCAAATACTCAATAAATTGATGTTAGCGTATGTCTAGGAGATTATGTCCAGACATGTTCATTGTTATGAGGATTTATGGCAATTAGACTACATTATCAACGAGCCTACGGTAAGTCTCCTCTTTTATTCATGTTCGAGACCAACAATATAAGCTCTCATAGAAGCTTTCATGGCTGAGTTGATTAAATGATTTGTTTTTTTTAAAAAAATTTAATGGTCAGATGATTTATGCCTTGTCATTAATTTGGAGATACAACCTCCTAATACCTGCTTCTTTGTGATTTTTCTGTTTGGACCCTCAATATGTGCAATTGTTCTTTCTGGTGAAGTTTAACTAATCTTCCCCTATGACAATATTGATTTTTGACTGAAATCTTATTGTGTATTGTATAATGTGATTTTCTTGTGTGCGCTTGATGTACGAAGGGGTCATGACAAACTCCCTCACTATTTGTGAGTGGTTAAGGTTACATCCTCACAATTGACGTTTACATGTCCCATAATAGTTGCATCATGAAGCCTTTCGACATTCTCACAGTTGACATTTACATGGCCCTTAATTGGTGCTCGTGCTTGTATGAAACCTTTCCATATTCTTACATTTGACATTTACCTGCAGACATTCAATTTTTGCGTATTGTCGCGGAGATTTAAGGACCTTTGTAGCAGCTGAGTTCATTGAGGTGGCTAGTCATCTCTCAACAATTTGAAATGTTTTGGACATAAATTTCTCTGATGCTAAGATGGTCAAAGGCTGGAAAAGACTAGCAATATCTTCAGATAAAGCAAATTGGTTCTGATACTTCTTGCCACCTCTTTTCTTTTCTTGGCTTAATGAATTTTGGACATGGTCGATGGTAATACAACAAAGTAGGTGGCTGTTTGGTTGCCTACCAAAAGTTTCCTTCTATAATTAATTGAGATCAGACAAAGTCAAGTTTGAAAACATTAACTGAAGAGGAATTTGATGTTGCAAAAGGGCAACTTCTTGTATGCTTTGGGAGCATAAATTTCAACCTGATCGTTGACAAACTAGCTACTTTTGTCTTGTTAGTATAAGGGAAATGGTCAATGGAAGTGAAAAAAAGAAAATTAAATTCAGGCAATATTAGAAAATATGCGGAAGATTTCGAAATAAGAAACTTCGGAGTTGAATTTTGAGTTTCTAACATTGAATAATTCACTTATTATTTTCAAGTACATAAACTGTGGTTTGTAAAAAATTCAGGTAGTTTTTGTACCCTATTTATTTACCATCTTAAAAATTAAACTAGCGGTGGGACTTTACACTTAAAATTATATTGGTCTATTCTGAAAAGGAAAATTTACAAGAATAGGCATTTTAAGACTAGGAATTACAAAAAAAATTTTATTTACCAAAATAACAAATAAATTATCAAAGTATATCACTTTTTTTTCCATGACTAATCAAATCAACTTACATCAACATCAATTAATATCAATAAATACCTTTTGCCTATTTTGTAATTATGAATTGTTATTTTTGTGTAAATAAAAAAAAATTGATAGGACCATATAATTTGGTACATAAAAATGTATAGTTATGTTTTTTACCCTTTTCAAAAAGTGTATGCATGGGATTATTACTTCAAGGTAGAGGTGTCAAATAGGCTGACGTGAGTTGAAATTGAGAATGTTAAAATGAGTTGAAATAGAAATTGGGTTGAGTTATGCTCTGTTCAAATTTACTTTGGGCTCAAATGAGTTAAAATTTAGATTGGGTCATGACCCGTTCAATTTGATCCGCTTAATTTCAATAATTTTAACATATTATTATTTATTTATTATAACCACAATTTGAATTTCAACTCAAGAAAATAAAATAAAATAAAATAAAAATTTACAAATAGATAGATATATCATAGAAAATATAAAATAGATAGAAAACATACATTACATCAATGCAAGTAAAGAGCCTTAGAAACAAGTTGAAATTGACGATTAATTGCGCTCAATTGAATATTCTTTTTTAAGGGAAACTTACATAGATATACCAGATTAAGAAAATATTTACTCTCTCTGTCCATCTTTACTTGACCCCTATACTATTTTAGGATGTCCAACAATACTTGTCTAGTTTATGAAATCAAGAGATAATTTTATACTTAGTTCCTAAGTTACCCTTGTCATTAATTATAGTTATTTCCCTATTATATTTTTCAATACATTACATTAATTATATTCAAAGGGTGATTTGGTAAAATTACCCCTATCATTTACTACTTCTTAATCCCTGTGACAAGTCAATAGGGGCTAAGTAAAGTTGGACGGAGGGAGTACCATTTATAACAATAAAAATTTATTTTCACTGAACACTTCTAATACATATTTAATTTATATTACAGAGAACTATTTATTTTCATTGAACACTTCTAAAACATTTATAATGCAAATTTAATTCATATTACAAAGAACTATTTATAAAACATATTTAATAATTCACTTTTAACACAAGTGCAAATTTATATTGAATCTGTAATTCACTTTTAATACAAAGTGTAAATTTATCATAGTATTGCTATAAATGATAATAAATAAAAAGTATCGTTAAAATCAATAATTATTTATTGAAAAGGATCCGCTTAAGTAATTTATCCTTCTTTCAAAATGGGTTAAGCCTTGAATGAGTTGAGATTGAACCCAATTCAAATTATCTTAAACCCAACCCATAAAATTTTGGACGAATTACTTATATTTAGGTTAATTTTGACACTCTTACTTTAAGGTTTAAAAGTCTACCGAAGACATTTAAATTAAGGAAGACACGAGGAAGTTCGACGAAGGGAGGGTTGGCCAAAATGATGATAATCTTACTATTTTCATTTTGGTTTGATAAATCAACAATCCATTAAACTTACTAGTAAAATACATTTAGATGTTTGATCTAGACTTATTCCTATTGAGTATATGAATATATAATAAAGTGTTCTTGTTAAATATTTTTGGTTCATATTTTGAAAAATTGTTTGTGCATATTCTCTTTTAGGTACTAATTAACCACATAATATACGTTATTTAATCATGTATAATTAAAGAAAATGACATATTTTAAATAGTTAACTTATCTATCTAATAAGCCTTTGAGAACACATGCATAAACTTTTTAAACATTTGAGTCAAGAAGTCTAATAAAAATATTTTATCATATAATTAGCTACTGAATCAAAACATATTATACTTTGAATGTCTAAATAAAATTTAATAATAAATTTAAAAGTTATCCATGTAATAAACCTTTGTTTTCCTCGGAGAATGTAAGACGAGGGAAATTATCACTTAAAATGTTCCACCAAAAAACTAGAGGCCAAAAAATAAAGCAAGAGTAGGTATGTGGACCATCTCCCAAACCCTTTGAATTACAAAACAATTGGCAGCCATACGTGAGCTGCTCAAAGTTTCCTACGTGAACTCCTCTCCCTAATTTGACTGTTGAAAAAATAAAATAAGGAAATAAAAAGATTCTCCCATCACTAAATTATTTTTCCTCTAAATATCTTGAGATCCTTGTTTGTTCCATGACCGGGTCTTTTGGTCTCCCCTTTTACACCACAAACACCAAACCAACAAAAATTTTTTAAAAAAAAATTACTTTTAACCAAACAAAAAAGCAGAAAAAATGTTGGCAAAAAAATCCCTTTGCATACATTCATCATTACTAGCATTATTTTTGTGTCTTTTACCCCCCAAAAAGAGCTAATTTTTTTTTTTATCCTCTCTCTTATCATTTTTCACATTCTTTTTCTCTTCTTCATCTGTCTCATGCAATCATTCCATTTTCCAACTTTCCGCAACCAGAAAGAGAGAGAAAGAAACACAAAATACAAAAACAAAAATAGATATTGTTTTTTAAGGACAAGCACTAGCACTCCAGGAGATCATATAGAGATTATGACAATTATGTACTCTTCTCCTGGGGGGCAGTAACCAGTTTTCACACAACCAATCTCATTAAATGTAACATCTTTTTTCTTTTAGTACATTATGGGTGCTTTATTTTGTTGGTGAGTTATCTATATTTTAACTTGGCCTACAAGTCTTGTTTCTTGCATAAGAAGCTGCTTTTGATGAGAGTATAATTTCATGTTGTGCCACATTTCTTGATCACCAAAAAGAATTTCATATCTCAACTATCCAATTATGGGAGACGCGTTTCCTGAAAAGAAAACAGGTTGTGGCCTGTTGAATGCTGTTTTTGGAAGGAGAAATATTTGGACCAAAAGATCAACATCCACAGGCTCGCTTCCTACACAAAATTCCAACAACGTTAACAATATAACGCGATCTTCTAGCACTCAAAATTCTAAAAAGCATCGTAATGAATCCAACGAGGCTTTTTTAGACACTAGCGACAACCAATCGGAGAAACCAGCTGACAGGATCATCCCAAGGCCTAATCCAAACCAATCCAAGGGAGTCGCGAATAAGGGTAATTTGCAAGGTGCTGCACCTGTTCATAATCAGCAGAAAAATAACGTACAAGGGTACAATAATCAAGGAAGAAAAGTAGCTCCACCCTCAACAGGTTTATCAGGGGAGCTTGAAAACATGATTCAAGATCATCAAAAATCAAAGGGTGCTAATACATTAGTCCGTGCATCGTCTAGCAACGTGATGTTGTTTGGTAATTTGGGTAACATTAGGCAGCAAGGTGGGGGTAATGGTACTGGTCCTACAACAACTTCTACAGCTAATCATGTTCTTGATTATTTACCAAGAACGGCTAAAGAAGAATCACCCTCACCCCCACCCCCACAACAACCATCTCAGAACGGGAAATATCCGACTAGTGGTATGGGTAATGTGGTAAAGAAAAAGGTTGATCACGAGCAGGGCAAAACAGGGGGCTCTGTTTCCCTTTGCCGCGCTTTGTCCACAAGAATGGACCCTGAGCAGTTAAAGATTCTTGGAAATGAGGATTACAAGAATGGGAGATTCACTGAGGCTTTAGCTTTGTATGATGCTGCAATTTCAATTGATCCCAATAAGGCTTCTTATCGAAGCAATAAATCCGCTGCTTTGACCGCTTTAGGAAGGCTTCTTGAGGCTGTTTTTGAGTGCAAAGAAGCTATAGCAATTGATCCTCGTTATCAAAGAGCTCATAATCGTTTGGCCACCCTATGTGTCAGGTAAATGCAAACATTTTTTCTGTAATTTCCTTTTTTATTATTACAATTACAACTGTCGAAATGATTATTATTTTCGTGTTTAGATTAGGAGATACAGAGAAGGCTATGTACCATTACAAACAAGCTGCATCAGAAGCTGATCCTGATGTTGTGACAAAGTCTAAAAACATTCAAATTCATCTCAACAAGTGTACTGAGGCAAAGAGGCAAAGAGATTGGAACACACTCCTTAAAGAATCTGCCCTTGCCATATCGGCTGGTGCAGATTCTGCATCCCAGGTTAACTGTTTTACTCATTAAACCATAAGAATTGTTGTTTTTTTTGCAAGGTAAAATATGTTGTCTTGAGCTAATTTTTTGTTCTTGATGGAAAAAAAAAAAGATATTTGCTTTGAAAGCGGAGGCATTGATGAAGCTCCATAGATACCATGAAGCAGATCAAACTCTGAAGAATGGTCCAAATTTTGATATGGATGAATGTATAAAGTTCTTTGGCCCTATTGGTAATGCAGGCTTGCTACTCGTTCAAGCTCAAGTTGACATGGCTGCTGGCAGGTTAGTTAGTAGTCATGTTTTAGAATTATTCAAATTTCAAACCGTTCAACATTTCACATCCCTACCCTTTAAACGACAAAAATGTGTTCTGTATAGGTCATAGTTGTGGTCCTAAAGATGCCAATAACCAAGATTAGGACAGAAATTAAGACTTGATTATTATTTGATTATTGTCAACAAATAAATTGTTTGATCTAGCTAACAACTCAAAAGGAAAATGTGTGTGAGAGAAAAGTGAAACCAAAAGAAGAGTACTTGAGTATGTATTTGGTCCTTAGGTTCAATTTGACATGTAAATTACCCTCCATCAATGTTCATGCTTGCCAATTTTTTAAACTCACATTTATCTTTCATTATGACTCTTAGTTTGATTTGATCCAGTCAAATTGACCTACACACTATACATGACAAAAAGTAATCAAGCTTTGAGATTGATTTACAAGGATTTCAAGATATTGCTTATTTAATATTCCCTCTATAAACAAGTGTACAACAACAAATCCAGTATGATCCACAAGTGCTTCCAGGGAGGGCACGATATATGTAGACCTTTACCCTATCTTTGTGGGGTAGAGAGGCTGTTTCTGATGGACTTTTCCATGGACGAGTGGTTTTACATAATCCAAACTAATTTAATTCAATTATATTAATGCTAAACAATCGATTAAACACATTATTTTTCAATCGTTACTTGTTGACTTATTATGATTGTTCCACGATAGGATTGACGATGCCCTAGCAGCGGCTCAACGAGCATCCCAGCTAGATGGGAACAACAAAGAAGTGAACATGATAGCTAGGAGGACAAGGGCAGTAGCCAGTGCTAGAACAAAGGGCAATGAGTTGTTTAAAGCTGGAAAATATGCAGATGCTAGTGTTGCTTATGGCGAAGGACTAGACCATGATCCACACAACTCAGTCTTATTGTGCAATAGAGCAGCTTGCCGCTCAAAACTTGGCCAATTTGAGAAAGCACTTGAGGATTGCAGTGCTGCACTTAATATTCGACCAACTTTCACCAAAGCTAGGTTGAGGAAGGCTGATTGTTACTTTAAGGTGATTTTTAGTTTTCTTTATGCTTTGACACTAATTTTAACGGTCATTCTCTACAACACTATTTCATTATAAAAATAATCACGCTCTTTCATGTTATATTATATTATATGTTCTCTATATCAACATTTTCCTATGACAACTAAAAATTATCTTTACAAAGGATGTTGTTTATAAAGGTACTGTTAGATCTAGTTATTTTTTATTAAACAATCATGATATGACATGTCCATAGAAGCTGCAGCCCTAAAATGTGAATGTCCCCATCCTCATAATTTATTAAATGTATGATGCTCCTTGTAACAAATTAGCAGCTACCCTCGTAAATCGACATGGTCATGGTGCTTAACGTGTTGGATATTTATGACTTAGTACAAAGTCATAGTTGACTACCTTCAATCTATGATTGGAAAACAAATCGTTTATATTTCATAATTTTTTCTTTAAATAATTGGAGATTTTGATGTGCGTTATTTTATGTGATATATATACTAGATGGGAAAATGGGAAGCCTGCATACAAGAATGTGAAGTGTTGATGAAGGAGACACCAGAAAATGAGGATGTGGGACAGATGATTAAGGATGCCCAACAACAACTCAAAAAATGAGGATTTTGCCAAAGACGCGAAGAGCATGAATGACATTTATGGTTGTCATTAATTTGTCATTCTCCATAAAAATTAAATTTGAATGGTATCATCACTTGTATGTTCAATTCCAACCCCTCCATAAAAGGAAATAAAAGGTCAAAATAGTTGAAAAAAAACACCATGAGGAAAAAAGTGGTGAAGGAGGTGCTAAGAGAATGATTTATAAAGGTCATTTAGGGAACAAGAAAAGAGAGAAGACCAAAGGATTAAGAGGCTTGAGTTAGAAAATAGGATTTGGTAGGCTATATTGGGTCATTTCGTTAGGAAAAAAAGAAAAAGAAACAAAGGGTTCATTAGGGTGCTTTGGAAACAAAAATTAAAGCACTATGGATTTTTAGTGAATGAGAACAATTCTTTTACTTTATTGCATTTTCCTAATATGTAATTATTTTGTTTAACATGGTTTCCTTGATTTTTTCCCCCTCCATTTTGCATTGTTTTTCCTTCTCTCCCACTCAAAAAAATAAAAACTACTCTCACAATATTTGTGGTATTTTTCATTTTCCTCCTTAAGGAAAAACAAATAAAATTTTCTTTATTTATATTTTAATATATAATTTCTTTTTATTAAATATTTATTTTATTTATATGTCCTACTTGAAGCATTTGTAGTCTTCAAAACAAGTGCTACTAAAAAAATTGAGAAAGCAATATTAGTTAATATATTTTAAACTTCTAAAATGAAAAATATTTTGAAATAAGTTTTTTAATAACGAGGATAAATATTTTGAGACGGAGGAAATATAAAATGTAATATACATATCTTGGCATTTCACTCTGGATTTCTTGCTTGAAAGTTTGTTTTAAAGCAAATGAGATTCTTATCAATCATTTCCCCATATAAAATATGGAGGGGGTCCTTCTAATTGTATTCATTAAAGTGCATCACAGGTAGGTTAAAGCTGTTTCAAGATTTTGTATAGTTACTAAACTTTAAGTAATTTTTCTCTAATTTGGGTCCTTTAATCATCAACTAGACTGCATGATCGAGAAGAATAATTAAGTAGAAAAAATTAAGGATATGTAATCTTTTGGCCCCTCAACCTAATTTCGATTTCTTTTATTCTAGGAAATTTTACACAAATACATGACTTATAATATAATAATCTCTAAAAATCTCAATAATTTTAAAAAATCTTCGAAATTCCTTATTTTCTCATTCTCTCTCCTAATTACAGATACATGACTCTTCACATCTTATATCTTTTTTGCAGATTAAATTTGTTCCTTTTTTTTGGTCTAAATCTCCGCGCTTGATTTTACATCTTCTATTTTTTTTAAAATTACCTTACTATTTTTTAATTCTATCAAAACTTGTCTTTTCCATCTCGTCTTTTCACAAAATAATTATCGAACAGGTAAACATGGTGATTCATTGAATATTGTGATTTATGTATTGAATATAGTGATTCATGTGTTGAATATAGTGATTCATGTATTGAATATGGTGATTCATTCAACTATGGTGATTCATGCGTTGAATATGGTGATTAATTGAATAGTTGAATATGGTGATTCATGTGTTGAATATGGCGATTCATGTGTTAAATATGATGATTCATTGAATAGTTGAATATGATGATTCATGTGTTGAATATGGTGATTCATTCAACTATTCCATAACTAGTTAATTTTGGAATACTTCAATATGGTGATTCATTACAGTGTATCGCATTGTTGTAGAATCATCCAAACCAGATCTAGGATGAATAAATTGAGATATTCATGATGCATCTTCTCCCAAATTTCTAAAATTTTGAATCAATATTGATTCGTCTACTGGATGATAGGCTTAAAGAATTTTGAAATTTGAATTTGTTACGATTTGGAGGGACTTGATTAGCCTAGTAAAATAAGGTAACCCATTAATTATGAGATTCTAAATAAATCTTCCATTATTTTTTTCTTATTTGACGCAACAACATTAAAGACATCAATGTGTATCACCAAAGTGACATTGTAAATATGAAAAAAGTCGGGATAAATTGAAATTTGCTCTTTACACTATGAGATTTATGTAAGTTATACTTTATTCTAGTTACTAGTTATCAGAGCCCGTGTTAACACGGGCTCAACATATGTCAATTTTTAATTTTAATTTATGTGATATTAATAGATTTTTTAAATATATTTGGTAAATTTTTAAGCTGTTAATTATTGTGACTTATACTACATTTTATGTATATTACTTACTTTGTTTCAATTTTTGTTGCACATATAAAATTTAGTGAGTCAATAAAAATTTATTTAGTTTTTAGATATTTTAAATTATTAATATGTTGTAATTTATAATACGTTTTATATAAATTTAAATAATGTATGTTATCTTTTTGTGCCAAATTTTTTAGCATTAATAAAATTTCAAGAACCATTTAAATTTTCTATATATCTTTTAAATTTTAAATTGGTAATTATTATAACCTATAGTACTTTTTACATCATTTCAAGTAATATACATGGACCTTTTTTTATTTATTTATATTATTTTTTTTAAAAAAAATACTCTTTTTTTGACACAAATATAATCCTCGAAAGATATTAAAATGATTATTTAGTTCTACTTGTCCAGTTTAAAAAGAAAGACATAATTTATCATTTTGTGTTTGTTTCATCGTAATTCTAATATTTGTATTACTTAAAATAATTGATTAGGGTGATATAGTAAAATCACAACTGAAGCAGTTGAAAAAATAATTTTAAGAGTAATATTGTAAAATCACAGTTGAAGCAACTGAAATAAACAACTGAAGCAAATACGTTAATCGGCAGTTGCCTGCCTAAGTAGAAGGCAGCTGAAGCAGACATGTCGACCAAAACGTGCCTGCTTATCCAAACTTATATATAAGTAGACAACTGAAGCAGACATGTCAACCGAGACGTGCCTGCTTATCCATACTTATATATGTAATAGAAATAGATGTAGGCAGAAAATGACTTTCTTTACTAGAAAAAGCTTAGTAACTACACATAATATGCTAGCTTACTAGTGACTTGTTACAAAAATATACTATGTATAACAATTAACATGACATGCTCTTGCTATACATAATATAGTTCTTAGAATGAAAGTGGAATGAAAATTGGTTGAATCTCAATTTTAATATGAAAAAGGGCCTGATAGTCTTTAATTTTGTTATTTAGTAGTAATATATCTCTTGTTGTACCAAAAGTGAAAAATTAATTTTGAATCACGTAGGTGTATATATAATACTTTATACACATAATTTTTTTGACTTTCTTTTAGTATAAATTTTAGAAATTTCTTAAAATTGTTTCATTCAAGATACATAGCCATCACCCGATTGATACATAAAAACGTGATTGATTGGTTTTAAAAAAGGAAAAAAATTAAATTTCAGTGAAGGAATCCCAAATATCAGGGAATCAAATTATTTTTTTTAAAATTACTTTGGATCATGGACCTGATTTTGTTAAATTGTCCTTACCATTATTGTGGATGAAACACTTGCAACCGAAAGGATGAAAATAATCAATATTTGGTTTCTTACCATTCCATAGTTCATATGGAGTCTTCTTCAGAATAGGTTTGATGAGGCATCTATTGAGAATGTGACAAGCAGTGCTTACGGCTTCAGTCCAAAAATGATGAGGAAGATAGTGCTCGCATATCATGGTTCTGGCCATGTCTTGTAGGGTCCGATTCTTTCTTTCGACAACTCTATTTTGTTGAGGAGTTCGAGGGGTTGAGAAATTGTGTTCATAGCCTTCTTCATTGCAGAATTCTTCAAATGCTTTACTTTCAAATTCTCCTCTGTGATCACTTCTAATTGAGGTGATGTAGTAGTCTTTTTTCCTTTGAACTTTCTTACAAAAGAACTCAAAATTTTTTAAGGTATCATCTTTGTTAGCAAGAAACATTACCCAGGTGAACCGGGAATAGTCATCAACGCTAGCAAAAGCGTACCTTTTTCCTCCAATGCTTGTTGTTCTGGTTGGACCAAAGAGGTCCATATGAAGGAGTTGTAGAAGTTTTGTAGTAGAAACAATGTCTTTTATCAGAAAGAATGTTTTATTTGCTTACCTAGCTGGCATGCATCGTATATGTGATCTTTGGTGTAGTCCAACTTTGGTAGGCCGATGACAAGGTTGAAACGAGCAATATTCTCAATGATTCTCATGCTGGCATGTCCTAAATTCTTGTGCCAGACCCATGGATCTTCAGATATGGATGCAAGGCATATATGTTCGGTTGATCCTTTAACTGAATCGAGTATGTACACATTTTTATCTTTACTTCCTAGAAGGATTTCTTTTCCAGATGTGTCTTCAATGATGCATTCGTATTTTCTAAATCTTACTTCTAAATTAGAGTCACATAGTTGACTAATGCTTAGCAGATTGTACTTCAATCCCTTCACAAGATAAATATTTGTGATGTCACATGAGTCATTGAAGGATATTGTGCCAATACCGATGACAGTTCCTGTAGAATTGTCTCCAAAATGAATTTTTCTGTCTCTATAGTCTACAACAGATTTGAACAAGTATTTGTTGCCGGTCATGTGATTTAAACACGCACTGTATATATACCACTTCCCTTTAACTTTAGTGCGGTGTTCCTGCAAACCAAAATTAATTCTGAATTTTAGGTACCCAAATATCTTCGGGTCCTATTTGGTTAGTAGTATCCTTAATTTTCCAGACCATGTTAGAGGGAGTTGAGTAACGAAATCTACACCAGGAGTAGGTGTGCCCATATTTTCTACAATAATGACAGGAGATTTCACTAGATTTGTTCGAGCTGGGGAAACTCGAAGAGCCACCTTGAGAGTTAGTCGACTTATATTTCCTGTTAGGACTGAAAAAGCTTTGAGCATTTTTCAAGCGATTTTTAAGAACAAGGTTTTCTCATCAAGTAAATCTTTTTTAACAGCACAAACTTTAAATTTTATTTATAAAGTATTTTTTTCATCTTGAATGGATCTGATTTTCTCAAAGGACTTCTTTAAGTCTGTAATGACTCGATCTAGAAGAGATCTCAACTCTAAATTTTTTTTGCAGAATTTATTTTTTATCTGACTCATTTCTCCTATCTCCATAAAGCACATATTTCTAGAATCTTCTTGATCGTATTCAGAGGTATCTTCATCACTCCAGCTACTGAAGGCTTTATTCTTGTTTTGTCCTTGGAAGTATTTTCTTTTTGCTTTAGGGCATTCACTTGCAATGTGTTCAAATTATTCACAGTCATAACACCTGCCATCATTTCGATTGAAGTTAGTAATTTGTTTGTTTCTAGAAAAGTTTTGCTTACCTCTTCATTGGTTTCTGTTATGCCTGAAGGTTTCCATTACTGATTTTGTGATCAACACAATTTCATCTTCATTCAAATCGTCATCATCTTCTTGATTTTCATCAGAGGCTTTGAAGGAAATTTTTTCTTTTCTTCCTCTTTACCCTTTTTGTTGAGGTGAGTCTTCTCGAATGCAATCAGGTCACCCCTGACTTCATCGTACGTGAGGCTCTTGAGATCCATGCTTTCAAGGACAATCACTTTGGCATGCCATTGAGGAGACAAGCTTATGAGGATTCTTCTAATGTGTTCAATTGGGGTATATTCCTTTCCTGCAGCCTTGAGTTCACCAATAGTCTTGCTGAGCTGAGTAAATATGTTTTCAATCGATTCACCCTCTTTCATTTGGAACAACTCATATTCGTATACTAGGACACTGATAATAGTTTCCTTGATTTTGTCAGTTCCTTCGCATATGATTTCTAGCTTGTCCTACATTTCCTTGGAAATTTCGTAACTAGATATCTTTTCATATTCTTCTCCGTTGATGGCATTGTAGAGAACATTCTTTTCCCTAGAGTTAATTTGAATGACATCCATTTGTTTATTTGTGTAGTTTTCCAGACTAGGTATGACTAGAGTTTGACTTTCTTCTGAACTTGATTAGCCTTCAATTGTCGGTTTAGTTACTGGAATTGAAATGTCACCAAGCTTGATGACTCTCCAGACTTTTACGTCGTAGAATTTAATGAACGTTTCCATTCTAATCTTCCAATGAGAGAAATGTTTCCTATTGAAATAAGGAGGTCTAGTTTGAGAGGTTCCCTCTTGAAACAGTGCTCCAAGGATTTGATGTTGATTTGCCATGATCTTTTCTCACTTGTGGTTAAATAAAAAGTGTTGTGAGACCTTGCTCTGATACCAATTGAAAGTGCAAGAGGGGGGAGGGGTGAATTGAGTTTTCTTCTTTTGATATAGGACTGCTGCTTATTAGTTGACTATTTTGTAAGGCAGTCGACTAGAACTTTTAAAGCAAAAATGCAGAAAGTAAAAGCATAATAGAAAATTTGACACCAGATGTTTTTATACTGGTTGGGATCCAATGTGGATAGTACATCCAGTCCCCTTGGGTTGCAAGGGATGTATCTTCAAGCCTTTAATAAAAAATGGTTACAAAGATTGAAACTATAAACTAGAACCACTCCTATTTTTTTTATTTTTCTTTCTTTTGATACACTCCTTTCTTTTCAATATCACTTCTTCTTTTCTCTTTTTTTTCTTACACAATAAGTCAAATTGAAAATACAGTGTTTCTGTAAAGGTAAAGAGCTTGAAGAGTGAGTTGAATATTGCAGGCTAGTATATGTCAAGCTATCCATGTGCTCTCTTTTTAAATCAGAAGAGACAACATCCCAAGGGATTTGATCCTTGGAAATAGGCAATATGGATTCCTATTTCCAAGAATACGTTTAAGGCTTGATTTGAGGGAATCTTTCTTGATTGAGCTTAAATACGATTGATTTGCTTTCCAGATTTTACTTCTAAGTTGATTGATCTGGTATCCTTAAAAATCCGTGATTGATCTGATTCCTTCCTTGGATCACTCTTGAGAGATGATTCTTTCATATCTTTAATTTGTTCCTTGTTTCATGCTATTTAAGATTTTCTCTTGGATCCTGCATAGATCCTTACTGTTCCAGCTATCAAGATTTTGTCCAGGGATCTGTTTTCTTTTTTGAAACCTGTAGACAGTCGTCATCAAAATTTACAAATAATTAGCACTAACAACCTAGATCCCTAATTATCTTTGCACTTTTGTTCTTATAAGTCGCTTTCCCCTGCCTTCCTTTTTCAAACATGATCCATCTTCTCTAACATATACCTTTCCAGAGTCGAGAGGAGAAAGTAGTTTCTCACGAGATTACTAAAGAAGCGCGCCTGTATCTGCATGAAAAAATCATCGGGTCTAGTCTCTTTCTTTTGCTGGGTTGAATCACTTTTTAGAGCTGATCTAGTTAGGTCAGTAGAAAGTAGCATAGTAGGGTTTTTGTGGAAATGTTTCTTTGCCATATTGTATATATTTGTGACTATCCGTGTTGACTGATCTGCAAACAGTAGCCTAAATATCTCTATGTGTTGTCGTCATATTTCCTTCTCTTATCCTTAATGAAGGAACTTGGTGTTTCTCGTCATATTTCCGGCTCTTATCCTTAATGAAGAAACTTGGTGTTTATCAGTATTTAAAATCCTCCTTGCTATAGTAGGTAGTTGATTGAATGAATAGAAACTCTGAGTGACACCTGCTTTAATAGCTAGATTAGAAACATAGACTACAAGTTGATTTACTTCTCTGTATACATGTTGAATATGTGTATTGATATTCTCCATTATGTTTAAGCACTCCTCGATTATATGTACTAGTTACCAAGGGATTCTCCAATCCTTCAGTAGTATATTCCTTAGACTTAATGAATCCATTTCCAACTTAACATTTTGAAAGCCTTGAAGTTTACAGAAGTTTAGGGCTTTCGGAACTGCTGTAGCCTCTGCCATCATACAGGAGGTCACATCAATGCTGCTAATTTAACATATATTAAGTCCCCATTCCAGTTCCTGACACAAAAGCCATAGGAGCTAATGCCAGGATTACCCTTACTAGCTCCATCAGTGTTACACTTTATCCATCCTACTTCAGGCTTATCCCATTTAACTATTTTACATAGTAATTTGGGCCTACGTTATTGGAGGAGATCAAAACAACTTACCCAATTTGCAAGGACTTTATTCCTAGGTAAGAGGATCTCATAAGCAATTGAATTGTTGTGAGGAAATTCTTTTTTATCCTTTCCAAAGAGATTTCTTTCCCATTCCTTCTAGTGTTCCTGCTTTTCCAAAGTTCCCATAACATAATAGCTAGAATGACATTAAGGATCTTACTGCACCTCAAGGTTTTTGTAAAGCTCCACCAATCCATTATCTTGTTAGAGATCTGGGATCCCTCCTGGCTGAAACCTGCACATGTAACAAAATTGCCCCATAGCTGTTTAGCTAATGGGGCTGTTAGAAAAAGGTGATTCACAGTCTCCTCCCCGCCACCTTCACAACACTAGCACTTTGAAACTATTGGAATCCCCATCCTTCTCACAATGTCATCAATGGGTATTCTTCTATGTAGTACTCTTCATAGGCAGAAATTAATCTTGTGGGGAAGATTATTTCTCCATATATTCTTGCACCACTCCACCTTATTCCTCCTACTTCTCAACAAGTGATATGCTGATTACACAATGAATATGCCTATGGAATTGGCTGTCCACCATGGCTTATCATTGATATTATTCTTCCCTGGTTTGATGTCTTCTATTATGTAGGAGGCCATATCAGATGAGACAAGATCATTAACATCTGAGCTCTTCCACCTGCCATCATTAATGAACCTCCTAACCTCCACCTTCTCATCTATGGCCATTTCTTCTTCTATAAAGTATAGTGCACCCAGGGTGGTCCAATTGTCAAACCAAAAGCTGGAGTTTCCAACTTTAACTTACCCCCAAATAAATGGCTCCACCTTATCCCTAATTTCCACCGTACTCCTCCAAACATGAGACCCTCCTCTGCTAGATGCCATGATAGGGTGAAGTTTCTTGCAATACTTATTCCCCATGTAAGTAGACTAAATTGTTCCAATGTCAGTCCTGAACTTTCACCAGAGTTTTGCCGTCATAGAACTGTTAACATCTGACATAGACCTCAGCCCTAAGCAACCTTCCTCAATGGGTAGACACAATTTATCCCAAGCAGCCTAGTGTCTTCTTTTTTCGCTTCCTGTGTTTCCCTAGAAGAATTTGGCAAAGGCCTGGTGAAGCCTTTTGATAACACTTTTAGTAGGGCATATTGCAGAGAGAGTGTAAATGGGTAAGGACTCCAAGACATTCATAATCAGGATAAACTTGCCTCCAAAAGACAAATATCTGTTCTTCCATGCCAACAATCTTCTGGACACTTTCCTTAGAGTCTCCTTAAAATAAGCACTCCTTTTTCTGCCATAGAACATAGGACAACCCAGATATATAAGAGGAAATTCACCTTTCCTAATTCCAGTCAATTTCCTTATCTTTATGAAATGTATCAAAGGAGTATTTTCATGAAGGTAGAAAAAACTCTTGGATCTATTTATAAGTTGTCCGAATTTCCTCATACTCCCTCAGGATTTACATTATCTTTATCATATATGTTCTGTCTCCGGAACAAAAAAGAATAGTATCATCTTCATAGAAAAGATGATCAATATTTGGGCTCCATTTGGGAAGACCGTAACCTATGAAGTTTTGGTCTTGATGTAGGCTGTTCAATCCCCTTGACAAGACCGCAGCACCAATAATAAATAGAGTGGGAGATAAGGAGTCTCTTTGTTTTAAGCCTCTGGAGGACTTGAAAAAACCATAAGACTGCCCATTTAACAAAACCGAGTACCAATTATTGGAAACTAATCTCCAAACCATATAAATTATCACCTTTGAGAAATCAAAAGCCCTTAGCCCCTTGGTCAGGAATATCTAGGATACCCTGTCGAAAGTCATTTGTGAGAGTGAGTGTTGTAGTATTATCTCAAGTACTGAATTTTAAAATATTATTCTGAGTGAAGAATAGGATTTATTTTCGTTAGGGAACTTACATTACATTATTGATATCTGACTAAGTCAGTGATTGTTGTATAACTTATCATAGTTGCGTTATTGGATGTATTGGACTTCATTGTTTTTCTGGATAACAATCTGATGTGTATTTGAAAAAAGGTGGGTATCTGTGTTAGATTTTGATATAGTCTGTGTCATTGGGTTGAGGTCTGTGTGTCTCTATATGGCTTATCTAGATTGAGTCTGTCGCTTGAGGACAAATAATAATTTTAAGTTGAGGGTGTTGATATGTTGTCGAAAAGCAACACTTTTGATGGTTAAAACTTGGAATTTTATGTATTCTCAAAGCAATGTTAGTAGGTTTAATAGTGTTTTGTGTTTGGTTTGCAGGATTTCAGTGTTGGCACGATTTTTGGACAAAGTGGGCTGAAATAACAAAATTTAATGATCCACGGAATCCTTTATAGGTCGTGGAAAGTTTTATGACCTGTAAAAGGGGTCTCATGTTAAATTCCAGTGAAAGGTGAATTTTTGAAGTAAACTCTACGAGGGAAGCAGACGAGTCATAGAATGATCAATGAGTCGTAGAGTATGTTCGTGGTGTGAGGATCCTCCATGCATTACCCTAACCCATGGCTCATGAATAATTCTACAGCTCGTCTCATAGTTCATGGATGCAACATCTAAAACTCGACCCTTAATTGGATTTGATTCATGAAACCTTTCTATGACTCATGAATTGAACCACGACCTGTAGAGTAGTCCGTAAATCCTCAAAAACTTCAATTCTGTAGAACTTTTCCCAAAATCATACCAAATCCTGTAATCCTGTAGAATAAACATGAAAACACATCAAACCTACTAACATCGCTTTGAGAATATATAAAATTCCAAGTTTTAAACATTTAAAGTGTTGTATTTTGGCAGCACATCAACACCCTCAACTTAAAATTGTTGCTTGTCCTCAATTGACAGACTCAATCTACATAAGCAGTATAGCAACACATAGAACTCAATCAAATGGCACACATCATCTCAAAATCAGTCTTAGATACCCAACCAAACTCATTAGTGCATATATTAGGCAGTATTCAGACAAACTCAAGAGAATCAATGCAACAATGAAAATATGATAGATAAGGAAATGCTCGAATCAACAATCACCGAGATAGTCTAAAATCAATAATGCAAATCAAGTGCCCTCATAAAAAGAAGTCCTATTTCTCACTCAGAGTAATAAAACCAAATTCAATACTTGGGACTATAAAAAACTATCACATTCACAAAGATATTCAAACACTGTACGCAATACCATAGGCTTGCCCCTATACTCCTGACTATGACCTTCGACTATTTGGACAAAGATCACTCTAAGACTTTCGTGGCTTATAACGTAGGCTCAAGGGACTTTGGTATGATGTTTTTGGAATATAGTGACCAATGTCCCTCCTTGACACTGCATTATTTCACACTTTTGCCCTCACCAAGACTAGTGTTTTCAATTCATTCTCTCTTTTTCCTATTTCAAACAATTGGGTGCCTTACTTAAACTTTTAAGCTCATTTCCTTTTATATTTCATATTATTTTTCTTTTTTAGCTCATTATTTAGGCATCAATTTATTTTTCTTGCACCCATAGCACATTTCCCCCCTTTTTCATGTATCACTAGTTTCCACCCTATTTCATGTGATTTTCCTTACACCAGCCACCCTCAAGTTAGGCTTTTGACCTGAGTTGAGGTGCACAATATCCAACCTATGAACCAAGACCACTTTTTTGGGTAGCCACCCTCAACTTAGGCTTTTAGCCTGAGTCGAGGTATACAAAATTCAAGGAAGGACTAGGGCCAAATTCAGGATACAAAAAGGTTTGGTTATTCAGGTATTTACAAAGAAAGGGTCCATTTAAGGGTCAAACATTAGGAACAAGGGATACACAATGCATTTGGTTGGTCAATTTAGGATAAGTGGACTAATATGAACAATGGAATAAGATTCTTTCCTAACCAATTAACCTCAAGTCACAGTCAAAGTAATAGGGCAAGTTCTAGATTGAAAAACAGTATAAGAATTATGCAATGACGTTCACACACACATGACACCGATTACAATGTTAACATAGACTCTTAGATCATGCATTTTATCATAATTAAGCCTAACTTGTCAGACAAACACTATTAAGCACTGCTTTCCCATGGTTGTCATCAAACTACCTAATAAAAACACTGAAGGGTATCACTTTTCAATAAAAACCAACATATGCCACATATATCAGTACAATATGCTACTAATATTACTTATATATCCTAAACATGACAGTTTAACATAAATTAAACGTCCTTAGGGAAAGAACATAGGCAAGAAAACCCTTTGAATTCAAAAATTAGGGTAGTTATAGGTCTTGGCTACTCAAACTTTACTGAGGCCTATAACTACCCACACCCCATTGAAAATCACTTGCATTATCCTCAATACATCAAAATAAACAAAAAAAAACACAGGGGTTAAAAAGAACATACCTGACGCCTAAGCACCAGGGTGTGTCTGTCCATCACCACCCCCAATCTGCCGGGTGGTCTCCTCAATCTTCGGAACCAATCCGTAGGGTCCAGCACCCATCACCATCTCATGCACTTAGACCTGGTTCGCCATCTCATCTGTAATCAAAGCTCACGTGGTAGATGCTACTTGCTCCCTTTCAATCAACTCCGCCTCTCGTCTCGCAATGTCAAAATTATCAGACTCAAGATAAGGCCTCTTTCTAGAGGCTCAAAGGGGTATCTCCTCAGTAGAAATAAATCAATAAATGCCTCGGTAGTAGTATCAGGTGTAGGACGTACAAGCGATGTTGCTGCTACTCTTATCTCGGTATAGAGCTACTGGATCTCCATCCAAATGGCTTTCATATTAGGAGTATTGGTTGAACTAAGACTCTGCTCCACCCACCTCTCAAAAGCATTTATGTATCCATAAATTGTTGTAGCCTCTCCTCTAGGATGGTTGCAATATGCACTTATGAATGCTCCTCAAACTTTAAAATGGCTTTGCGAACCCAAGGCCTGATCTGCTATAATAACTAAGTCAACTATGACTCAGTGTAAACCAATCAATGCACTAGAGTCTGGATAGATTCCATAGATACGTATACCATGCCTGTAGTGGAAGACTGTATGGACACGACCTCTAGTGAAGGAGAAACAATAGTAGTGGGCCCCATCTCTTTGTTAGTCTCGATCTATGGGGGCTCCTTAGTGTCTAGAGCAGTAGCGGTGATGATCAAGGCTAAGATGGTGGCGTTGCGGTGAATATCTCTGGTAGGCGCACTAGTGGCCTTGCGAGGCGCATCTCTCATCAAGCCCTGGTCCTTCATCTTTCCCAATCGGTAATCAAAATCTGTTGTAGAAACTGGGGCCTGGTACTGGGGACCAAATAAAAATCGACGAATGGTGGTCTCATATATATCAACCAAAACTCCATGTACCATTGTCTATGTGATTTGGAGTTGGGTGAGGAATCTCTTCCCTTTTGAGGTCGACGCTACAATGGTAGCAATATATGAGGCATAGAACTCACAAACCATCATTGGGGAATACTTCCCGGATGGAGCTGCTAACTACTCCAAGTTGTAGTGGGTCGTACTGTCCTAGAGCCCCAAGGCACTGTCAAGGCCAGTAGTGATGATCCAGGGCTCCTTAAATATGGTACGGATCTGTTGGTCACGCTCTTCATGCTGGAGATCATCCCGATATATTCATTGCATACCCCATACACACCTTCTACTCGTCAAAGCATCTGTAGGCGAAGGTGGTGGTGGTGGTTGTGGGGGTAGATACCACAACCTCTAAATCTGACTTCTCTCATGAGCGGGAACCATGTCTCTGTCCTGATCTAGACCCTAACGCCTCATTAGAGGAAGGCATATGTATAGAACTTCTCTGTCTATCACCTCCCTAGTCATATATGGGAGGCCAAACAACTATGGCTAGTGTATGGGTTGGCGCTGTCTGTCTAGTAGCCGCCCGAGTCTGTCGTCGATTGATGCCCTTATCTAGACCGACATCAAGCTCCTCTACTAATATCTAGCCTCGGACTTGGTCGACTCATCACGTAACCGATCCCATATGGCACATATCTCATCTCGCTTGGGTATGGGAGCCATAGTACCTGAAATCAACACACTTAGCACATAGGTTAGTCCTAATAGTATAGGAATAAAAGCAAATTGTTACAAAAATAAGTGATAGAAGAACCTATGAAGGCTCATCTATGAGTCGTAAGAAAAACTACGGGCCGTAGAAGGACTTCGTAGGTGTTAGGTACAATAATTCAAGTCACTGAAAATGCACCTACGAGACCAGGTATGGCTCGTACAATTTACTATGGGACGTAGAATGAGTCATAAGTACAAGTTTAGAATCATATTATAGGCAAGGAACCAATAAAATCAATTATGAAAAAACTTCAAGTTGTTGAACTCAACTTACGAGGGGTAACTACGACCTGTGGATTAATCCACAGGTCGTAGAAGACCCTCGAGCTGTAAAAATACAACAACCTAGGTTTCCTAAGGCCACAAAATATGTTCCATTATTCAATGTTCAACCCAATATCATATTCAAACAACAAGGCATGCTAATTTAAGAAGCATCAAAGCAATTTCATGGACTCAACACATTTTTGCCAAAATACCTAACACCCCACATGTGTAAAACTTAAAACTACTCTGTCACTAGCAATTCATCATACACATAACACTCCGACCACCATTGGACAACTAATACTTAATTTTATCTTTAACAAACACAATCACATGTCAATTTACACTCAAATAATTCACTCTAATTCTGATGATAGGCGACTTCGTGATTTTAAAAAACATCATACAAACACTTTGTGGCCAATTACATTAATTTCATTATTCCGACATGTACATGGTTCAATTTTAAAGGCAAATTAAATAATTTCGTACAAGCATGTGCTATTTCTCATGAATAGGCAACACCTATTATTAGAGCATACATCTCAGAATACCATTCCTAACAATATTTCAACCTATTGCCATAATTTTCAGTAACATATAAAATTTTAAGTCAAGAACATACCGAATTCTGATCAAGAAGCCGAGAAATTGCAAGAGATAATTGAGAAAATAGAACCCTAGGTACGCTAGAGAGTAGTCAAAGATTGGCTGAAATTTTGGTCAGAAACGATGGTAGTGGTCAGACTCTTGAGGAAGAAGAGAAGATTGGGGTATTTAGGAAAATATAGAAAGAAGGAGGGCTAAATAAATTTACCCCTCTTTTAAATCATTTAACCGGGCTAGGTTTAAGTGTGGTTTAGGTCCCACAAAACCTCAACTACGGGTTATAAGAGATTCTATGGCCCGTAGGTCATGGTCTCATGGTTTGCCTAAACCCTAGTTTAGGGAGATTGGCACTACAAATCCATCTAGCAGGCGTACATAGACATACGACCCATATGTTGGATTGTGGATGCCCCCAACACTTTGCAAAATTTAAGAAACTTACTTGTGGTCCACGAGCCCCGTCCACGACTCGTAGTTTTATATACGGGCCGTAAAGTTGGGTCATGGACTGGAGAGCACAAAATCCTTTTTATTGGAAGTGATTCTACAAGTCAGTGTACGAGTTATGGTATGAACCACGACTCGTACAACTTGTCATAGAATCAACTTCCCTCACTTTACAACACTAGTTCGCTGACTTAGCCTTGTTCCTGCATGTCCTTCAAAGAACAAACCTTTACCTTATAAGCCACCAATCCTTGAGTCCAAAATTACAATCGAAAACAAGAAATTAAACTTCCTACAATTGTAGAAAGCTAAAAATAAAACAAAAACACAATTGTTACATCCAATATCTTGTTGTCTCCCAAGTAGTGCCAAATTTATTGTCACGACATGACTTGGGCAATTTGGTTATTCAGACCTCACCAAGTGCCCAAACTTCCAACTTCAGGTCATCAGGCCTCTTCATAGACTGAAAAATATTGAAGATGATTTCCTCATCATTCAATCTAAACATGAGTTGGCTTGATTCCATGTCTACTAGTGCTTACCTAGTGGCTAGGAAGGGCCTTCCCAAGATGATTGGGACTTCAAAATCAACTTCGCAATCTAGGATCTTGAAGTCTACGAGGAAGATGAATTTTTCCACTTTGACGAGAATGTTATATAGTATCCCCATAAGCTTCGTCACCGTTTTATCAGCTATCAACAATCGCATGCTCATCGGAGTAAGGGCTCCCAACCTAGCTTCTTTAATATTGCAAGAGATATTAAATTTATGATGGCGCCTAGGTTACACAATGTCTTTACAAACTCCACATCTCCAATGGTGCAAAGTATGGTAAATGCTTCAGAGTCTTCTTTTTTTTGCACCAAGGGCATTGTTGCTATTGCACTGCAATGTTGAAGCTCTTGGCTCATAGTCCTATTTTTCATCACCAAGTCATGCATAAACTTTGCATACTCGGGTGTTTTATCCAATACCTCAATGAAAGGGATGTTGATTGAAAGTTGCTTCAACATGGAGATGAAGTGATGAAACATACCTTCCTCCTCCTTCTTTTTGAGTTTTGAGGGAAAGAAGGTGGGAGTCTAGGTATGGGTTTCAACTTCTTTGGCATCACTACCTCATCTCTTACCCCATCTTTGATGCTAACATCTATGGTCTTTGCATTCTTGCTATCAACCATATCCTCACAAACCTCATTCTCATCACTTGGCATCAATGGGTCAATTGTTTGTTTTCCACTATGTGTCATCACTGACATAAATTGCCCCTTATTCTTTGGATTCAGCACTGTGTTTCTAGTAATGTACCTTTTTAGCATTGGTTCAATTGAGACGACATCTGACCAAACTGTTGCTCTAGCTACTTGATAGCAACAAAATGAGACTCGATCTTCTGACTAATGTTAGAGATGTAAAATTTCAAATCTTTTAAGCTCTCATCCTAAGCATCAACCTTCTTCAATAGTCGATTGAACATCTCTTCAATTCGCGAACTACCATCCCTAGAGTCACTATTGTGTAGTTGTATATATGGACCATTTCTTGTAACAACCTGAAAATTTATGAAAACTCCTTACGGTTGGCATCATATGATGTACTACTGGTCATGGTTAAGGTTTGGTAGCCACGGGTTGCGTTTAAGTGGCCGAACACAAAATGGGCTAGTTGGTGGCCTAGAGGGACAGTTTTGGCAGTGTACTTTAAAATGGACACAACTTTTGGTATGTGTTGAACCATATGGTATACTATATATCACATTGAACCTCTTTGAGTTAGCTTTGCATCGCAACTGGTTTCACTCGATTCGGAGTTCAGATGAGGAAGTTATGGCCTAAACAATGGGACTGTCTCAACTTCGGAAGACATTGGAGATAGGCTCAGAAAAGTGGCTAAGGACACGCCCACGGTCCATGAAACTTTTCTAGGTCTGTGAGGGGTGTCGCAGGGTACTCTAGTGAGCTAGGGGTGTCTAGGAACCACCCTATGGACCAAATCCTAAGCCACGGAACCTTAGATGGTCCGTTTGAGCTTGGACGGTCCATGAACTATCCCATCAAGTGGGATAGTGGCTTGGTCAAGTTGTGGACAGACTAAATTGCTAAAGGAGGGACCACGGGAAAAGTACACGGTCCGTTGAACCCCAGACGGTCTGTGTAGATGCTTGTCAAGTGTTCTAGAAAGTCTTTCGAGAGTTCGCGTTGGAAATTTGGCTAAGTGTGGTGAGATGGGAGGTTTAACGATCCATGAACAGTGTGACGGGCACTGTAGCAGACATTTCACACTGCTTAGTCTCAGAAAGTTGCATTTTATTAATGGTAATTTTATGATTTAACATTTCCTTAAGCCCCTTTTTGGTACCCTAAGGTCTCCTAAACCCCTAAACCATTCCCCAAACCCTCATTCATCCATTCAAACTC
>JBCEWC010000973.1:32759-46402 GCA_038996855.1 Solanum aculeatissimum | reverse complement strand
CTCTTCTTCCTCTTCTTTTGTTTTTGTTGTTCCGCTTTAAATTTAATCTAGTTAATTTGAGATTCAGTTTTATAACAAATAATAATTTTTTTTGGTTGCATGACTGATTTTTGTAGTGCTTTACACTTGTTCTTTTATTTATCTGCTCAAAAGTTTTTTTTTTCTTTGCTTTAGATAGAAGCACCCAACAATCCGTTAATGTTTGCGTGTAAATCCACCAATGAGATCAGGGAAAGGTGGTCCAATAGACCCCTAGCTCAAACGAAGTATAGTATGAATAACTTATTCATTGTTCAAAATAGAGGTGAATTATTTGAAGAATGGATATTGTTTCAGTCATTGTCATCATCCCTGAATAGGAAGGAACTATGAATGCATGTGCAGTTAAATTGTTTTACAAAAAAAGGGTGAATGCATATGCAAGTCATTTTTCAAGAAAAATTACCATTCAGGAAAGCAAAGACGGTTCAATAAAATACGTGGCATAAAGTCAAAATTTTAAAAAGAGTATTATAATTTTTTTATATATTTTATTTATTAATATTTTTTTAATTGACAGTATAATATTTTTTTATAATATTTTGTAAGACAAGAATAAACATATATAAATTATTATATGTTACATTACAACATAAATGTTTAAATCTCTATTATTGATTAGTATTTCGAAAACTTTTTTTAATAGAGTCAATTGTTATAAAAACTTTCAAAATTTCTCTAGAAGTATCTAAAATTTAATACTTCACTTGATTGAATATGTCAAGTAGAGTATTATTTTTATATAAGAGAAAATACATAACCCCCCCCCCTGTCCGAACTTGACAGCAAAACTTACTTTAATACTTTAACTATACGAGCGTTTAAATACCCCTTCTTAATAATTTTCAAATGATTTAATCACCCCAAAAGTTGATGTGGCAAAGAGAGTGAATGCACTCTCTTGAAAGTGCGTGAAAAAGGGAAAAAACACTTTAATTTATAAAAATCATACATGTGACCTTTTTTTATTGGTCAATACATAACTAATACTTTAAATATTTTTTTCTTGATATAATAACTTTAAAAAAATATCTAAAATATTTATTTAAAAACATGTGGGTTCCTTTTTTAAAAATTCTTTTTTCTCTTTATTTTTTTGTCGTCCACCTATCTTCCTCCATTAAAGGACCTCTTCCCCACCTTTATCCACCATTTTTACTCCACTAATCTTTAAGTAGTTCCCAAAATTTAACACCAATACCATATTATTAATGTTGATTTCGTTATATATTATTGACACCAATTTTACAAATTTAAACTTTCTTAAAGTTTGAATAACCCATTTTAACTTTTTTAATATTTGTGATTCAAAAAACGTGAATCTATCAAATGATTTTTTTTTCAAATGAACACTGTATGTGTGTTTTCTCTAAAGAATTATAAGTACATGTGTGTGTATGAAAATTCATTCTCCCACCTTGGTTCTTCTCTAAAGTTTTTTAAAAAAAAAAATTAAATGGTAAAAAAGAGACAAAGGTGAAAAAAAAAGGAAGAAGAAAGACGTGGGGAGTAGGGGTGGGGAAAAAGAGGAGAAGGCTAGAAATGGTGAAGAAAAATAAAGAAGAAAGGGGATAGGGGGCCCGGGGCGGGGGTGGGGGAAATTAAAATGGGTATAATTAGTTAGTATAAATAACTTTTAAATAGTTAATTAGAATACATTAATTTTAAAAAAATGTTAGAGTAAAAATGATGAATAAACAAAAGAATAAATAAAATTAATGGCGTGGCGCAAATGTTGTGCTGATGTGGCAGGTGAGGGTGATGTTATGATCTCAAGGTGGTATTTAATTCATTTAAAAGTTGTTAAGGGGGTATTTAAACGCCGTATAGTTAAAGTATTAAAGTAAGTTTTGCTGCCAAGTTTAGTTTTTTTTTATGTATTGTCTCTTTATATAATATTTCGTATTATCTTTAATTACAAAAATCAATATTATAGCGATCGTTGCCTTTAGAAGACATTCAAAGTTAATAACTTTTAAAATTTAATTATTTGATAATCTAGTTAGTTTGAGCTTGAAATGTTTTACAAAATATCTCAAAGAACTGAAGACAATTTAACAAAGTCAATATTTAAATATGATTGATTCAAATTGAAATAAATTAGACAAATTAAGAAATAGAAAGAATCTGTAAGAGATAACTACTCCCTCTGTCCATCTTTACTTGGCCTCTATACTATTTTAGGATGTGCAACAATACTTGTTCAGTTTATGAAATCAAGAGATAATTTTACACTTAGTTCCTAATTTCCCCTTGTCATTAATTATAGTTATTTCCCTATTACATTTTTCAATACATTGTATTAATTATATTCAAAGAGTGATTTGATAAAATTACCCCTATTATTTACTACTTCTTAATCCATATGCCAAGTCAATAGGGGCCAAGTAATTACTCCCTCTATCTCATTTTAATTTTTATAATTTTAATTTTTAGAGCCAAACTATATATAAACATTGAATAACATTTTCAGAGGAATTCTTTTTTTTCCTAATTAATAGTAATAATAAATAACATTTTGAATTTTTGAAGCCCTTAAATTATTCAGAACTCACAAACCCCACAATCATATAGTTCAACATACGAAATCTTTTCTCGACGACATCCCACACATCTATAGCAGATGGTGAAGACACAGACAGATTGTTTACAGTGAACACAAGTCACAGTAACAACTACATGGTAAAATACCAAACATGCAAACCACAAAGAGAGAACATAAAAGCCAGAGCTCACAATCCAAATGCAACAGTTGAGTTGATCGACGATAGTACTTAATATCTAGTAGACTACATTGAGAGGAGTCCCCGTCCTGGACTCTACACACCAGCACTTGGAGCATTCAATTCCATCTCAGTTTTCCGAGCTGTAGGAGGCCTCGCCAGATGATGAACTCTCTAGCTGAAGCAGCTTCATCTCCTCATAAGCCCATTCAAGACCAGGACAATAGTGGAGGGGCGGATTGAACCTGGTGTCACAGATGTCATCTGGCAGAAATGCACCATTTCTAATTAAGAATTTAATCGCTTTTTTCTTTTTCTCTTTAGCAGCATGATGAAGAGGAGTCCCTGAAAAAAAAACAAATCCATATAAAGATAACACTAAGGATTATGAAAAGAAGAAAGAACATAGCTTTATGTTCATGCACTTACATGCACAGGCACCCTTGGCTCGAGCATCAATATCAGCACCTCTTTCAAGCAATTCATCCATAACTCTCACATGACCTCCCTTGGCAGCAAGATGAAGTGGGGTCATACCAAGTGATTTAGGGCCTCCTGCCATCACATTTGCATCCATGCCTTCATCAAGGAGCCTTCTAACCTGTCCCAAGGAAAGAAGAAATACAATCAGAAAACTTGTAACATCTAGACCAATATAAAGATTGCAGAAGAGCAAATGCATTCAGAGGTATGCATCTCTCCTTATTAGAAAGATGAATTCTGTAATACCACATAAAACTTATATAGCATAGGAAGCTTGTCAAAAAGAATATGAAAGAATAAAAAGTTGGATAAACAAATGAAAATGTGTAACCAAGTTTCCTCCAGAAAAGGAACACAGCTTAGCAAAACCATACTGATTTTTGACTCCTAAATATAGCAGGATCATTGTTTTTGTAGTGGATTTGAACTCGAGACCTCATGGCTCTCAACCACTTCATTGATCACTAGGCCAACCCTTGGGTGCAAAGTGCAACTAACTAAACTAAATAGGATGAAGGCAATGCAAATCCATAAATCTCCTGTTCTTCCTGTTAATATCAACCAAATTTCATATAATGCATATTTGGCAAAACATCTACATACCAATTATAATCAATTACCAATAGCAAATCATGATCAATAGACATATGTGTAACTATTAAATAGCAGCAAATACATATGAAATGAATTAAACATCCAATATACAACACATACATAAAAGCTTAAAGAAAATACCTGTTTCAAATCACCTTTCCGAGCAACAACATGAAGTGGAGTCCAACCACGATCATCCATGTCACCTGCAGTCATACGCATTCTTCTCGACCTCCGAGTTGAACCAATCTGATCCTCCTCCATTTTTCTCTTATCAAACCAAATTACAAAACCCAATCCTTATTGGCACAAATTGAAACAAATACCCAACGAAGGTAAATCCTTTCTTCTTTTCTTTCCTGCAGAATCTTCTTTCTCCAAAGAGAAATTTCGAAAAACTAATCAACAAGTCCAGAAATGCTACTTGTTATCTCAAATACTGAATAAAACAAGACCCTTTACATAATTGGATCTAAACCACAAGAAAAAGCTAACAACTTTGACCAACAACAAGATTGGTATTCAATAGACAAGACCCAAAACAACAGATAATCTTCTTAAACACCCTTCAATTTACATGATCAAGGGGAAGACAAAATTAGGGGTTTAACGAGAGGAATGATTAGCCATGTTGTAAGGACCAAAAGGGTTCAATCCAGGACCAAAAACACGAAGATTCGTAAGCTTGTTGTACACAAAAGATGAAGTGAAACGAAAAAATACAGAGATTATCATTATCAATTGAAGAAACAACACAACAACAAAATTTTATATATAATAGCTGTTTTTTTAATAGAAAAAACTGGCTATTATATGAATCCTCGATGAATTTGGAATATGTTTGGAGGTTGCATATGTGTTGATTTTGATTTGATTTGAGATTTGAAGGGATTGAGAGGAAGGAAGCAGAGAAAACCCTAGAATTTTTGAGGAGGATTGTGGAGAATGGATGGTTTAGGATATTTATGGGCTTTTTCCTTTGTTTAAGAAGAGGTGAATATTTGGGTCTATGAAATTAGATTTGATGCATTAGTGGTCCATTCTATTTTGACCCATTTTCCTTTTTTGCTAGGTTTCAAAAGAAATAAATTACTCAAAAACATAATAAATCTCGAAATAAATTACTTAAAAACATTATAAATCTCGAATTTAACCTATAGATTCAACCCCAAAACCAACTCATTGCTTGGTCGAGTTTGAGATCGTGTTTTTGGGGTTTGCTAGATTTAAAAATCAAGGTTGGGGTGGGGTTGCGTCTTGGACTAGGTCTTAAGTCAGGGTAGATCTCGAATCAGTCAATACCCAGTCTAGGTCTGAGTCGATCGAGGGTGAGTTGGTCGCGTTACGAGGTGGTAGGTTGAGGGGCTAGGGGTAGGGGTGCTTGGGTGAATTAAGTGGGATGGGGGTGGTGAGGTTGAAAGAGAATAAGGAATTTTTTTTTCTATTTTTAGTTGAGAAGTCATTTTTTTAAAATTCAAAAAATTAAATTTATTTGAAAAATATTTTTTAAAATATTTAAACCGATTCCATATGAAAAAAAATTAAAAATTTTGCTCATACCTAATACACCCTACATCATTCCAATTTTTCATTCGATTCCACAACCAATTTGAATTCATATTTTGCAATTTCATTCAACACTTTACAATCCCTAACCCCCTTGTTTGGATGGTTGTTACCCTCTGTACTTAAATTTTATTATATCGTATCGTTTAATTTCATTGTTAGATAACGATGAATAGACTCATTTTGTGTAACTATCAATTTAGTGTGGTTGCGTCGTTATTTTAATATTTTCTTCTCATTTTTTACTTTATTTATTTATTTAATAATTTCACTTCATCATTTACTTTATCTTTTCATGGTATCTACCACATATTCTACAATTCTTTGTAGGTATGTCATTCAAAGTACGGATGTATGACATTATGTAACGATGGAGAACAATACAATCTATCCAAATATTGTAATCATTGGAACAATACAATACGATAAGATACAATACAATACATTATGAAACAATAAATAACAACCATCCAAAGAAAGTGTTAAATCATCTTTTCTCCTATTCTTAATAAGTACTTGAATTGACAAACTATTTATTTTTTCGCTCATTTATATTAATTTATAAGAATTTATTTGTTAATTTTATCAATCTTATTAATACTCTAATAAATAGAACATTAACAATATACTATTTATATCAATAAAATATTTATCATAATGCGCGGACTAGTACAGGTCCAAACCAAAGCCAAAGCTCCAAAAAGTCTAGGATAAGTTCCCTCTCTATGAAAGAAAGAGAGTGCCACAACTATTATTTCAAAACCTCGAAAATTCCTTTTGGGAACAACCAAAAGATAGAAAGACCAGTGTCTGGCCTGCTATTGCTTCGAATGGATAATACGACGTTACTACTCTCCTTCCTACTTGCCATTTCCTTTTTAAAGCTGCTCATTCTTCAACTCCAGGATGTGATGACCTATTCTATCTTAACTTTAGCTACTCAGAAGTCTTAACGATGAATGTTTTTTCCCCATCTTCCCAAACCAATTTACCTATTTGAGATGTCTCCATGTGTGGCATGATAAGATAAGGACCACTAGCCCAACAGATCAAAGGTATACCGGGGATAACAGGCTGATGACTCCCAATAACTCTTATTGACGAAGTCATTTGGCACCTCGATATCGACTCATCACATCCTGGGGTTGAAGAAGGTCTATCTAATTTGCAAAAAAAATAAAATAAAAAAAATCCTATTTACCTTTTAAAACTTACCATTATACTTTACTTGCCTACTAAGAAAATAAAAAAAAATAAAAAATGTGACTTTATTATAAAGTCTTCTTCTAGTTTTGATTTTTGACTCTAAAAAACTCTCCTTTTTCCACTTAAAATAAAAACCAAACCCCTTAACCAAATTCCCCTCCAAAAATCTTAGCTCAATGTTTGGTGGAAACAATGAAAACCTCGGACCATTTACCCAGCGATTGATGCTTCCTCAGCATCCCCTCCACCTCCTTCCCGGTGGGTCAATATCCGCCGCCGCTGCTACCGGCGGTGGTTCTGCCGGCCGAGGATTGGGCGGAGAGGATGAGTTTCCTAAGCGGGACGAGCGTGTTCCGCTGTGGAGTAATCAGGAGACCAGGGACTTCATAGCTATTCGAGGTGAGCTTGAGATGGAGTTTTCTTCGGCGAAGAGGAGTAATTTGAAGAATTTATGGGAGATTGTAGCAGCTAGGATGAATGAGAGAGGATACAGGAGAAGTGGTGAACAATGTAAAAGCAAGTGGAAGACTTTGATCAATCATTACAAGGTATTATATTCTGTCTATAAATCCCTAATAAATTTAGGAACCTATTCGAATAGTTTCAATTTGATTGTTTGGTTTTGACTTGACATAGTTTAAGAAAGTGATTCAATTTGGTTGTCTGGTTTTGACTCAATACGGAAGGAGTTTAAGAAAGTAATGAAGAATTTTGAATTTTGTCGTATTAAATTAACAATAGTAGAATGTATTAAATTATCCTTTGATCTTGGATTCTTAAACATGTTGCATGTAAAATTAGAAATAATGCCTTGCCAAAATAGTAAAAAGGTGGTCTTTGTTGAAGAGTCTGTCAGACAGCCATTGGACCATCCCAGGGTACCATGATCTGAGCTGAGAACGATCATCTACAGCGCCATGACCTAAAAGACTATGTGTATGGTCTTATGGCCACATTCATCCACCAGACGTAGTTTCCCGCCTCCTTAGAAATCAAGGATACAGTGGTATGAGCCTAAAGAAATTGAAATAGAGTGAGTATGTCAAAAGTACCAAAAATTAATTTCTTTTATAGTTAAAAATATCTTAGAAATATTATTACAAAGTTCTAGTTGAAGAGAAAACTATTTGATTCCTTAAAATAGTACTCATGCCTGACAAATTGGAACAAAAAGGGCATCTGGAAGTGCAAATGGAGTTAGAAGTTCTTAGTTTATTTGTTCATTTTGGTCGATTGTTACATTCCCTTGGTTGGATATACCACCTGAGAGATGTTTTATCCGATGAAGAAGCCTTGTGATTATGTTCACATATTGTGGATATTCTAGCATGTCATTTGGAATAGCCGAAGGATAAGGAAGTTGATGGATGCATATTCTTGCATTTTGGTGTGTTCAAGACCATCTACTGACTTTATAATTTCAAATGAGGTTTAGATTCATGTGTGTCAAGACTGCTCCTTTTGGGAGAAGAGAAGGGACGGTGGACTTTGGAAATAAAAGAGGAATTATAATTAATACTTAATTTAGTGAAGTGAGCATGAAGATAATGGTATGGGGAAACTATAAGTAGAGTATGGAGATCCATAAGAAACTCAGTCCAAACACACATCTCTGCTAGGATGAATGAGCGAGGATACAGAAGAAGTGATGAACAATGTAAAAGCAAGTGGAAGACTTTGATTAATCTCTACAAGGTATTATATTCTCTCAATCCCTAATAAATGTAGGAAGTCGTTCGATTTATGACAATTTGTTTGTTTGATTTTGACTTGACACGGAAGGAGTTTAAGAAAATAAAGAAGAATTTTGACGGTAGGTAGAATTCACCAAAATGTCCTTTAATCTTGTAGACTTAGACATGTCCAGTGGAAAGTTAGAATTAGTGAGTAGCTGAAAAAAGTAAAGAAACATTCTTTTTGTAACAGACTAAAAAGGATAGTAAGACAAAGAACTTGAAATGGAGGGAGCTTGTCAAAAGTACCAAAAAATAATATTTTTTTATAGTAAAAAATATCTGAAGAATGCTAGTTTTACAAAGTTCTAGTGGAAGAGCAAACTGTTTGATTTCTCAAACTAACAATTGTGCCTGGAAAATTGGAACAGAGAGGGTATCCATAAGTGTGACTGGAGCAAGAATTTCTTATTTTTGTTTGTTCATTTTGGTGAACTGATACTGATAAGATCGTCCTTTCAGAAGTAAAATTATTGAAATTATGAAATGGTAGGACTGATTGAGAGTATAGTTAATACAATGATAGTTTCTGTCTTGCTTCATAAATATGTATTTTGATGACTATGGATGCTTTTTGGATGAAATACAAAGTTTTAGAGAAACGTACCATAGTCCGGATGTTCTCATGGCAGTTTCCTATTGTGAATTTGTTGGTGCATCTGAATGTGTATTTGAGAAGTGTGAAATTGAAACTTAAGTACCACATCGTAAATTATTACTTCTCTTGCCCCATTTTCTATGACAGTGTTTGATTGGGATTTAAATACATTAATTTGGCTTATATGTTGTATTAGCTGTAGTGCAAAAAATAGTAGAATGGTTAAAATGTTAATTTTGGCAGTGAAAACATCACATCGGACTTAAGATTTATGGTTTAATGAATTTGAATTCCTTTTTTTTTTGAGATAAGGGTAACTTCGAATTTGAATTCCTGAAAGTTGTGAAAGATGAATATAAATTGAATGGTATCATATATTTGGACCTCGCAAAATGGCAAGTGCCATAAAATTGGAAAAGGTACTAGCATCTTTTTAATGTCTGTAGAGTTGTTGATTCTTGAAACACGAAGCATCATTCATGTTATGGGGTAGTGCAGATAGCTTCATATATGATAACTCCCAATTTATGCAGGGAGATACAATATAATGTCCAGAAATGTATCATTCTCAGTGACTTTTTGTTTCTGGTGGACTCTTTTGATGGTTGCCATTTGTTGGATTTCAAATTGGAATTTCTACGCCAGTATCTCTTGCAAATGTCTTGTGTTGTTTTGTTACCTTCCCTTGGTAGTAAAAAGTCACGACCCAAAGCACCGGGCTGTGCGGGTACCTACTCCAACACCTAGATAGGAGAATGCTTACCACCCAAATTAAAAACAAGTAATGTGAAAATTAATAAAACACCGTGATTCATCTTTATAAACAATAAAGAAAGAGTCTTATCTTGAACCTTTATTTAAATAGAAAATCTTTTACAATTACAATGAAATCCTCCCAAGGAATTAGTCTAAATAGGTACAAGAGCTTCTAATAGTAAGAAATAAATATAAATAAAGTAGACATAGCTTACACCATAGGCAGAGAGAAGTCAAAGCAGTTGGAGATTGTCGTCATCTTCACCTAAGAAACATCACTGACCCTGCAACCAAACTATGCCAAGTGGCATATCAAGAGTAGTATCAGTACAAATAACTAGCACCGGTAGGCATCAAAGGCCAATTTTAATCCACTACATAATATAAAGTAGACATTTAGAAGAAAACATGCAATAAAAAAATGCACCACCCGAATCTTTATCCACATGCTTACCATTTTGGTTACAAATTACAATACCTATAACTAGTACATCTGATCCCAGCTTCTTGTTCTATTCTGCTGCCAACTCTTAACATTTATCATTCCACTCTCTTATCATGCTAAGACTTTTCCAAGCCTACTTTTTACACTACACTAAGGCTCCTAAGCTTAACCCTTTATACATACTATAAGGCTTCTCAAGCCTAACCCTTGTACACACTGAGGTTTCCCAAGCCTAACCCTTTATACACACTAAGGCTTCCTGGTCATCAACCCGACCTAAGCATCCCATGAGACATGCTCATCCATACATGAGTCCTACTCATCTTTCAAGTAACCTGAACCACTTAGGAATCTTGAAAACAGTCTACGGTGTTTAACATACCAACCTTGGTCTACACCAAGAACCATTCCATCATCTAAATGCAAGAATCCGGCCATTCATGGACCAACATGGCTAACACATCACAAGAACAACCCGGTCCACTCAAGGAATAAATACGTGATCAAACACCTACCGAATATTTAAATATCTAGGCCAATCGAATATGGAAAAATTGAAAAATGTTTTCCTCCATACTAAATAAACTTTACATCATCCCGAAGTTCATTTTTTGACTTTGCAGCCAATTTAAATTCATATTTTTCAAGGATCACAAGGTTGGTTTCATTCCACACGTTATAATTCCTAAATCATCTTTTCTTCTACTCTTACAAATAGTATCCGATTTGAATTTTTTTTGCTTAATTTGCATTATCTTATATGAAATTTCTATTTATTTTATCGAATAATTAACACTCCCACAGATAAGACATTAACAAGTATCACGTATGTCAATAGAACATTTATTACACTCCACCAAGTAGGACAATGAGTATAGTTATCCTTTGTGCGAGCAAATAAGGCCTAAATATTGTGTTGAGCGGTACATTTATGAAAAATTTCCTAATATTTCTTTAAAACCCACCATTATACTTTACTTGTCTATTAGGGAAAAAAATGTGAAAAAATATAGCTTTAATATAAAGTTTGCTAATTGTGACCCTAAAACTCTCATTTTTCCACTTAAATAACCCAAACCCTTCACCTTTTTCCCCCTCCGAAAATTTTAGCAATGAAAAAAAACTCAATGGTTGGTGGAACCAATGAAAACCTCGATCCATTTCCCCAGCGTTTGATGCTTCCTCCGCACCCCCTCCACCTCTTTCCCGGTGGATCAATCTCCGCCGCTGCTGTCGGTGGTTCTTCCGGCAGCGGATTGGGCAGAGACGATGAGTTTCCTAAGCGGCAGCGTGCTTCGTTGTGGAGTAATCAGGAGACTAAGGATTTGATATCTATTCGAGGAGATCTTGAGATGGAGTTTTCTTTGGCGAAGAGGAGTAATTTGAAGAATCTATGGGAGATTGTAGCTGCTAGGATGAATGAGAGAGGATACAGGAGAAATGGTGAACAATGTAAAAACAAGTGGAAGATTTTGATTACTCATTACAAGGTATTATATTCTCTCAATCCCTAATAAATTTAGGAAGCTATTCGATCCATTACAATTTGTTTGTTTGATTTGACTTGACACGAGTTTGAGGAAGTAATTCAATTTTTTTGGTCTGATTTTGACTCGACACGGAAACAATTTAAGAGAAGTGATGAAGAACTTTGAATCTTGTTGTATTAAATTAACAATAGGTTGAATGTATCAAAATGCCCTTTAATATTATAGTCTTAAACATGTTATATGTAAATTTAGAACTAATACCTTGCCCAAAATAGTAAAAAGGTGGTCTTTGTTGAAAAGTCTGTCAGACAGTCATTAGACCATCCCAGTCACCATGATCGGAGCTGAGAACAATCATCTATGGCGCCATGACCCAAAAGACCATGAGTTTGGTCTAATGGCCACATTCATCCACCAAACTTAGTTTCCCGTCTCCATAGAAATCAAGGATACAGTGGTGCAAGCCCAAATAAATTGAAATAGAGTATGTCAAAAGTACCAAAAATTAATTCTTCTATAGTTAAAAATATCTTAAAAATGTTATTACAATGTTCTAGTTGAAGAGAAAACTTTTTGATTCCTCAAAAATAGTAGTTGCGCCTGACAAATTGGGAACAAAGAAGGTATCTATAAGTGCAAATGGAGTCAGAATTTTTAGTTTATTTGGTCAATTTTGGTCTATCGTTACCTTCTCTTGGTAGGATATATCACCTGAGAGCTGTTTTGCGCAATTAAGAAGTCTTATTATTATGTTTACATATTGTGGATTTTCTAGCATGTCATTTGGAATAGATGAAGGATGAGGAAGCTGATGAATGTATTATTCTTGCATTTTTTGTTGTTCAAGACCATCTACTGACTTTTCCCGATGAGGCCTAAATCCATGTGTGTCGAGACTGCTTCTTTTGGAAGAAGAGAGGGACAATGGACTTTGGGAAAAAAGACGAATTATAATAATACCTAATTTAGTGAAGCATGCATGAAGATAGTGGTAAGGGGAAACTATAAGTAGAATATGGAGATCCACAAGAAACTCAGTCCAAGCACATATCTCTGTTGGTTTTACGTGTGTGGGTGTGCATGTGAGTCTTCTAGTGACATTATCGCTCCCTGAAAGGTAGTACTAGGAATTTGATGTTTTAACCTTCTTAGTGTGACCAAGCTTTTTGGTCCTCTTCTCTCTCTCTCTCGTGCTTGCTTTTGGTTTTCCATATTTTGTTGTCAATTGTTCTTGAGTGATTTTGCCTTCTTGTTGAATTAGTTGTCGTTTTAAGTTTAGATCTTTCGACAGTCTACTTCACAACTATCTGATACTTTTCTAAAAGCTATATTTTCATGCTACTTTTGAAGTATGCGTTTTGGGGGTGGGGATGCCAGCAAAGAATGAAAAAAAAAATCTCATTCTTTTCTGAATTGGTTGTCAAGATCGGTGGTCTACTATTAAATTAAGAAAATATCAAGATAGAGAATAAACTTCATGGTTCGCTTTGATGTAAAATCAAATGGCACATACTTGCTGCAGACTAGTAATAATAAATGGTCAGAATAGACCTGTATCTTGCCCCTTCTTTTTGTATTGGAAAAGTCAGATTGACACCATTTTTGTTCAAAGAGAGGAGAGAACTCATTCTTAGGGCAAGGTATATTGCATGAGATCCGATAGGGATAAACTCACTTTTATTTAAAAAAAAAGGGAGGGTTGGTTGCCTGGGATCTAATTGTTATAACTTTATCATTACTCCTTTGATTTAATCATTCATCGCCTGCTGTGGGATGATACAGTTTGATCCTCCTTTGAAGAAGAAAGCCAAACATAACACCTTTAAAAATTCATTGTTCTTTCATCTCCTTCGATTCAATTAACTTGACAAATGTGTTTTCTAGACATTTCTTGCAACTTGGAGGAAACAACTCGAGAAGTGGTACGAATGATTTGCTTGCTAGAGTTGCAATATGTATTCGTGTAATAGAAGTACAGGAAAGAGCAATATCCTTAATAAATTAACACAA
>JBCEWC010000973.1:0-32749 GCA_038996855.1 Solanum aculeatissimum | reverse complement strand
CCCCCCACCCCCCCCCCCCCCCCCAAAAAAAAAAAGGAAAAAAAAAAAAGAAAAAAAGAAAAGGGCATGAAAAAGAGAGAAAAAGGCGGGGTTGGGACAAGAGCAAAGTTATAGTTGTTGAAGGGATGAACATTCTTTGCTGGAAGATTATAGTTTGTAGGTCCAGTATTACTACTTTTTATACACAGATATTAAACTAAACTTGAATACCCTTGGGCCTTGACCAATTGAGAGAGGAAGTCCAACAGCGAGAGGGTATTTACAATGACTTGAAAGTTGCAGGTTTGATCATTATGTCCTGCAACAGTTATTTTGCTGCATTGACTTACTTTGAAAAAACAACACAGACCAAAGTAACATCATTTGGTTTGTTTGCCTTTCTTAAAAATATAAAAATTGGTATTAACAAATCCATAAATGTCAATTTTTAAAAAATTCATAGAAACTGGAAGAAGCAAACCTCTCTCAAGTTCAAAGACCATTTTGTCTTGCTGAAGCACATTCAATTCTCTTCACTCTCTCTCTATCTCTTTTTCCCTTCTATTTGATTCCAATAAAACTGATTTGTGTTGCCTATTACCATTTGGATTATGATTTTGAGATGAAATTGCAATAAAATTTGGACATTTGTGCTTGCTTTTACCTTTTGTTTGGGTTATTCTTTTTTTTAAGGAAACAAGTAACAATTCTATTCAATAAAAACTTAGCCACCTCAGAGAAAGGTGCTAAGTTGGAAACTTTACAAGCATCAAAAGGGTTCTTAAACCCCTGCGTAGAACCCTATACAATTATACATTGTCAATTCAATATACTAACTCTCCTACTTCCCCCCACATTCTTTTACACCAAAAAAAGAACTAGCTAAGACAATTCATCCGAATTTTCTCAATCGAACTGCCAGTGCCTTCAAATTGTCTACCATTCCTTTCTTTCCACAATGGCTACCAAATGCAAGCAGGAATGTTCTTCCACCAGTCCTCCAAGCAAGAATGATCTTTCCACATTGTTTGGGTTATGATTTTTGTGTTGTGTGACTATTCTTCTTATTACAATACTTTCAATCCATTTTGAATTTACAATGGATAAATGTTCCCACAAAATACAAAAAGCAAATTCGGTATCTCAAAATCCACCTTACTGAGAAGAAAATGCTTACTATTCAGACATGTCTCGTTCTTAAAGAGACCTAAAATTAATTTAATTCTCTAAAGGTTGATCTAGTTGAAAGAACTCCAATTTTTTTCTTATCATCCAAATCACGATGATGAAATAAGGATAACATGTATGGAAAATGGTCCGTACCAACCTCGAAATCATGATTTCCCTGAGTCTGGCTTTTGAATTAAACGTCATTTATTCCTAAATGGTTTGATGATTATTGTTAATGGTTGAAGTATATTTGAAGTACTGTCTCAAAAAAAAAGTGTATTTGAAGTATAGAACATATTATTTGTTTTAATATTTATTTAAAAGTGAAAGTATCTATGAAAGGAGGTGATATGTTTTCGAGTGAAAGGTTCAAGAATTAACATAGAAGGACAACTTTGAAAAACATATTGGTGTGCCAAATAACTTTAATTTCAAGCAAAAAGAATTTGTGAAAATCTATTGCCACTACAACAGTTGATTCATGTTGACATATAATTAGATCAAGTTAATCATGAATACTGACTTTGCTTAAAGTGTTGGTTGATGTGATAAGACTTATCTTCAACCAAGGGTTTGATATTTCACGTTCCTGATAAAAGTATATCATCATTGAACAAAAGTAATTTTATTGAAATTCTTTCATGGTATGGGGATAGAAATGATAAGGTTGAACTTCTGGAATTGAAAGATGCTTAAAAAAACAATAAATGACTTCTATAGATTTTCTAAAAGAAATTATGTCTGTATGTAAGATTGAAACAGTCAAAACACAATCAAAGCTATAATAGAGTATCTAAATGGCGGCTATTTTATTCCGTTAGTTGATAAATCTTTCGATGTGTCTCGCAAAGAGCAAGTGACTATAGTTCTATGATATGCAAATAAAAAGGGATTTGCAATGGAGTTATTCATGTTCAAAATACTAGTATTTTTTGTCTAAATAAAGCTAGTGTTATCGTACTTGCTCATTATTCTTTAAGTTTTTTATATGTACGTGGACATTTTTATTGATGGTGCAAACAACATGACAAGTGATATCTATGGTCTTAAATATTGATTAGACAAGATAGTAAATCGGCCTATTTTGCTCTTTGTTTGCTCATCAACCAACTAATTCTTGGATTAGAAGAAGCGCGTTCAAGTGGAGAAACATGTATTATTGGTACTTCGGATATGTTGGCTTTCTTTAAATTGTGAGGATGAATTTCAAGAATCTCAAAAGAAAAACTCCAAAAGACATTATATGTAAGTTAGCTCGAAATTATAGGTATTTGAATCAAGAATATGGTCTCGTTAAAGCTGGTGATACTCATTAGGGATTTTACTACAAGTTGTTTGAAAACTTCTTTCCTGTGGGGATTTATTGTTGATTTACTTAATATTTTTGTTGTGGATCTAAATATTTTATATGAAGGAGCTAAAGATTGAGATGTCTCAGTAGTAACCAATAGAAAACTACAAAAGATAATGGGTGAGACACTGTTGTTTGGCTTAGCTCTTTCATAGGAAGTATTTGTATTTCAATTAGAGTATAAATACGTTGACAAAACATATTAGTTGGCTTAGCTCTTTTGGTTTCTGTGGGTTTTAGACGAGTTCTTTCTTTCTTTCTCTCTCTCTCTCTTTTTTTTTTATTGACTCTTAGGGATTTGCTTATTGCCTAATATTTAATTAAAAAGGTCAAACTGACCAAATGAGTTGCCATTTTGATCTCTTTTTTAAGTAGTTTAATGTAGCAAAATTACTAGGTTGGTCAAAATGACCTCTTCTTTTAACCTACTTTTTAAAGAATTGAAATGCATCCTGAGGAGAACTCTGATGTAGTTGTTTCTACATAAAACAATTTCCCTGCCTGGGTAGAGAGATGACCATGTCTTGGCCTAATTCGCAGTGCAGGCTAAAAGATATTTTTTCCACTATTGGAAATATTAGTTGGCAAAATATTATACAAAAGATAAGTGGGGGACTACCTCTAGTTTACGTCTAGAATTACCATGATAACACCCAATTACCATGATAACACCCGTATTAAGTTTCTATTCGGCCTCCTCCAACCTCAGACTTCTCTTCTCTTCAGAAAGTAGGTTTCCAAGCCCGCAGATTCAAGAGTTAAGTTAGCTTATCTAGCCTATCGCTTCAAGCAAGTCCGACTAGTTTAGGTGCTGCCTTCCAGCTCTCCTTTTTTTTTTTTAATGATAAGGGACTTCCAGCTCTCCTTTTTTTTTTTTAATGATAAGGGACTTCCAGCTCATTACTAGGATAGGATTTTAGAAAAGTTTGTATATCCAAAAATAGTATCTGCTACATGGCCTTATGACATTTTAGCCACAGTTGGCCTGCCTGCACCACATACTTCAGCAGGCAAATGAGCAGTGATCTGATTTGAATATATTCCATTATTTGGATGATCACTACTCTGATGTAAGAGTCTCAAGGAAGAGCAGAGCCAGGATAAAAACTAATGTATAAACTATAAAGTTGGTTTTATTTAAGTTGCAGCCTTCATGAATTTCGAAGTCCTCTTTCTTGCTGCTATATCCTCTGTTTGCTGCTTTCTTCTAAGTCAGGTTATTGGTAAGATCCAGTGTCATCTTATTCTGTTTTGGCTAAAAGGTACTCCCACACTTGTGTCTTAAGAATTCCATGGTTTTCATAATTCTCACAGAGAACTCAACTCTTGGTCATGTATGTAAATCGGTCCTATTAGTACAAGTCCAAAATGTGTAACTCCTTCACAGCATTATTAAGCCCCTTATTTATGTCAGTTCATCTTTATTAATCCATCAACTATTGAAAATTCAACTCCGCAGGAATCTGTTTATTCAGTAGAATTTTGTAATTTTGTTTTGATGGAGTCTGTAAACCTTTTACAGGGTAAGGAAACATCTGATCCAGATAATAGCGGACAATTTCCATATTTTGATGAGCTGCATGCACTTTTTTCATCCAATACAAATAATGTACAACATATACAGCTCGAATCTGAGGCTGGTTCCCAACAGACAAGGAAGAGGCCTCGAACAAGTAGAGATCGATCTTCAGAGGAAATCTCAGGAGATGAAGAAGGTTATGCCTATGAGAGTGATGAAGTAAAATTAGCTAGAAGCAATGTTGCTCCCAAAAAGAACATCGAAAAAGAAAAGCGGCCAAGAACAAGCAATGCAGAAAAATCTTCGACACAAGCCAACACAGGGAGCAACAGCACTGGTAGAGCTGGTGATAGTATTCAAGAAATGCTGAAAGAATTCTTTCAGCAGCAGCTGAGGATTGAGATTCAATGGAGGGAGACAATGGAGAAGCGTGCTCGTGAAAGAGAAGTACTCGAGCAGGAATGGCGATCGTCAATGGAGAAGCTTGAAAGGGATAGGATGATGATTGAACAGTCTTGGAGGGAGAGGGAGGAGCAAAGGAGAATGAGAGAGGAGAGCCGAGCTGAAAGGAGGGATGCTCTGTTGACAACACTTCTGAACAAACTCATCGGTGAAAATCCTTGAGATGATTCGTTGTGTATTCTGGTTGCTGGTTTGTTGCAGAAGAATTAGGTTGATTCAAAAATATTTTGGGAAATTAAGAGTTTGGCTTACATAAAAATAGGAAATTTCCAATATGTAGAAAGTCACAGCTAGAGAGCTATTATGTTTGCAGGAGGAGTTGATTGAGCTGAATTAATTGTGGATAAAAAGGATTGACTTTTGATCTGTGTAGAAGTGAATGGTTTGTAATTTGATCAAATTTAAAGGTGTATTTTAAGGCATTCAGAGTGTTGCCTTCATTATTATTATTATTGATGATCGCGGACTAGTTTGTGTTCACCTTGACTACACCTCCTCAATCATTCATTGAGGCTCAAGCCTTCGAACTCGATTCTCAACCCTGATCCAATCTTGATCCCTTCCTAATCCAACCTTGACTCGATCCTAACCTAGGACTCAATTACAACCTGAAATTCAACCTTAATCAGAACCACGTACCTAACCCTGATGCTATGTTGGGTTGAGCACACAAAAATTAGTCCAAATATGAACTTATCTTACGCCAAACCAACAAGATTTTGGACGGATTTGACGAGTCATCAACTTTTGGATCACATTTGACACCACCAGTGATGAAATAGCTATGTTTCTATTCTTTATAAATTGTAACAATGCTGGCGCAGCGCTCCAAAAATAACTATATCTACATTCTTGATTCTACACACTTACCGCCTATTGTTCACCATCTTTTCCCGCTCAACAATATTTGAAATTTCGAATGTGTTACTAAGCCTTTATTTGGGGTTCAAATAACTGAACTTGTTGATGGTTATATTATTGGATGTGCTATGAATCATAGCTTAGGAGATGGGACATGTTTTTGGCATTTCTTCAATTCTTGGTCTTAAGTATCTCACGGACATGAAATCATTTCCAAATTTCCAGTTTTAGAACGTTATTTTCCGGAGAAAATACATCTTCCGATTCGTCTTCCCCTGAAGCTGGACGATGAGAAATTATTCGAGGTTCCAACATTGGTGAGAAGGATATTTCATCTTATAAAAGAAAGTATAGGTAGACTCAACGATATGTTTCTTAGCCCATAAAATCCTACTAGATAATCTCCAACCCCGTCGAATTATTTGTGACTCTTGCCGGGCTCGTTACGGACCCCTCGGTATAATTTTTCGGGAATGTTGGCCCCGAGCCACGGGCAGAGTCAGGAACCGTGGGCTAACACCCACCAAAAACTGCCGAAATCGCTTATTTCCTGTTCCTTGACCCATAAAATACTACCAGACGATCTCCATCTCCGTCGGGCCACCTGGGGATCTAGTCGGGATCGTTACAGACCCCTCGATATAAATTTTCGGGAAAGTTGGCCCTGAGCCCCGGGCAATGCCAGAAATCGTGGGCTAACACCCACGAAAAATTGTCAGAATCGCTTGTTTCCTATTCCTTGACCCATAAAATCCTACCAGGCGATCTCCAATCCGTCGGGCCACTTGGGGCTCTTTTTGGGTTCGTTACGGACCCCTCGGTATAATTATTTGGGAAAGTTGGCCCCGAGCCCTAGGCAGTGCAAGGAACCGTGGGCTAACACCTACGAAAAACTATCGAAATCGTCTATTTCCTGTTCCTTGGCCATAAAATCCTACCAAACGATTTCCAACCCCGCTGGGCCATCTGGGACTCTTGCCAGGCTCATTACGGACCCCTCGGTATAATTTTTGGAAAAAGTTGGCCCCAAGCCCCAAGCAGCGCCAAGAATCGTGGGCTAACACCCATAAAAAAATTATCGAAATTGACTGTTTCTTGTTCCTTGGCCTACAAAATCCTACCAGGCGATCTACAACCTCTACGGGCCACCTACAACTCTTGTCGTTACGGACCCCTTAGTATAATTTTTCGAGAAAGTTGGCCCCGAGCCCCGGGCAGCACCAGGAATCGTAGGTTAACACCCACAAAAACTGCCGAAATTGCATGCTTCCTGTTCCTTGGCCCATAAAATCCTACCAGGCGATCTCCAACCTTGCCGGGCCACCTGGGGCTCTTACTAGGCTCATTATGGACCCCTGGATATAATTTTTTAGGAATGTTGACCTCGAGCCCCAGGCAGCGCCAGGAATTGTGGGCTAACACCCCCAAAAAATTGTTGAAATCAACTATTTCCTGTTCCTTGGCCCATAAAATCCTACCAGGCAATCTCCAACCCCGCCGGGCCACCTTGGGCTCTGGTCGGGCTCGTTATGGAACCCTCAGTATAATATTTCGGGAAAGCTGGACCAAAGCCCCGGGCATCACCACGAACCGTGGGCTAACACCTACAAAAAATTGCTGAAATCACTTGTTTCCTGTTCCTTGACCCATAAAATTTTACGAGACGATCTCCAACCCCGCTGGGCCACCTGAGGCTCTTGTCAGGCTCGTTACAGACCCTTCAATATAATTTTTTGAGAAAGTTAGCCCTGGGCAACGCCAGGAACCGTGGGCTAACACCCACGAAAAATTATAGAAATCATTTGTTTCTTGTTCCTTGACCCATAAAATCCTGTCAGGCGATCTCCAAGCCTGTCGGGCCACCCGGGGCTCTTGCTGAGCTCATTACGAACCCCTCGATATAACTTTTTGGGAAAGTTGGCCCCGAGCCCCGGAATCGTGGGCTAACACCCACAACAAACTATCGAAATCGCTTGTTTCCTATTCCTTGGCCCATAAAATCCTACTAGGCGATATCCAATCCCACCGGGCCACCTGGGGCTCTTGCTGGGCTAGTTACAGACCCCTCAGTGTAATGTTTCGAGAAAGACGACCCTGAGCCCCGAGCAGCGCCAGGAACCGTGGGCTAACACCCACGAAAACTGTCGAAATCGCCTATTTCCTATTCTTTGGCCCATAAAATCCTACTAGGCGATCTCCAACCCCGTTGAGCCACCTGGGGCTATTGTCGGGCTCGTTACGAACCTCTCGACATAATATTTTGGAAAAGTTGACCCTAAGCCCCGGGCAACACCAGGAATCGTGACTAACACCCATAAAAAACTGTTGAAATCGTCTGTTTCCTGTTCCTTGGCCCATAAAATCCTACCAAGTGATCTTCAACCCCATCAGGCCACCTGGGGCTCTTGTCGGGCTCGTTACGGACACCTCGTTATAGTTTTTTGGGAAAGTTGCCCTCGAGCCCTGGGCAGCGCAAAGAACCGTGGGCTAACACCCAAAGGACGCCTCGTAGGATTTTGTGGGCCAAGGAACAAGAAACAGGCGATTTCGACAGTTTTTTGTGGGTGTTAGCTAATGCTTTCTAGCGCTGCCCGAGGCCAACTTTCCTGAAAAATCATACAAGTGAGTCCGTAATGAGCCCGCCAAGAGTCTCAGGTGGCCTAGCGGCGCCGGAGCACGCCTGGTAGGGTTTTATGGTCCACAAAAAAGGAAACAAATGATTTCTATAGTTTTTCATGGGTATTAGCCCATGCTTTCTAGCGTTGCCCAGGGCTCAGGGCCAACTTTCTCGAAAAATCGTACGAATTGGTCCGTAATGAGCTCGCCAAGAGTCCCAGGTGGCTCGGTGGCGCCAGAGGACGCCTGGTAGGATTTCATGGGCCAAGGAATAAAAAACAGACAATTTTGACAGTTTTTCATGGATATTAGCGTATATATTGATCATATATATATTTGATTTGATTTTAATTTTGATCAATAACCTGTCCAAATAATTAACCGGTGAACACCTCTATTAGGAAGCCTCATTTGTTTTTAGCAATAACAAGTTATAATTTTTTTTTAAAAAAAAGGTTAAAATACTAAGTACTTATATTTATAGAAAAAATAAACTTTTCATAACCCCTATTTCTTCTTTTTTTTCCTTCTAGAAAATGTTCCCATGCAAATAACATTGATTTCAATATAAACATGCTACATAAAAGTCCTCTTCATTACCCCACCCCCTTTCAATCTAGTACAATAATTTTCTCAAATTAATTAAAAGATTCCACATATTAGGCAAAGGATGCTATACATTAATAATTAGGAAAAATTATTGATCATGATGTCATTGAAATAAATAATTAACGTGTGTGGGGTATAGAAATTACAGTATTTATACAAGATTAAAATGTTTTTTTTATGTATATATATAATAGATTGATGTTGAACTTTCTTCGACTTCTTATGTGTTTATTCTTCGTATTTTGAATTTTCTTAATAAAAATTCTGATCTCGTTCAGATATTATGAAGGTTCATCGTCGAAAAATTACACTACATATACAAAGTCAAAATTATTTTTTTGATATATAAAATAGATATTGAATTTTCTTGATTTTTTCGAATGTTTATCTTTTTATATTTTAAAATTTTTAAATAAAAATTTTGACCCCTGATACAATTTCTCCGCCCTTTCATACACCGACTATTTTGAAGAAGTTGATAACTTTTTAGTTCACATAATGTAGACTTAAAAATTAAAAATACCACATAAATTAAAACAAATGAAGGGAAAAAAACAATAATATATGTGAGAGGACCATATAATAATGGAAATTTTATTTATTGAGCAAATATATACGTGTCTAATTGGAACATAAAAAGATACATTGACTAGACTTATAAATTGACAAATGAATGTGCATGCATGACCTTGAACAACAAACGGATATACACCATCCTTAGATTCATCTGAATTCAGTATACAGAATATAAATTCATTCAGCGAATGCGAACATAAAAATTTCAAAATATAACTTTTACACTCACTAAAAATCTTAAAAATTTAACTCACAAGACTTAAATTCTAAATCTTCCTCTGCTCGAAAATGACATGAATTTTCACAAACAAGTTGAAAATACTCTTCATAGACCTCCTCTAATAACATATGGTTTTCATTATTATTGAACTCTATGCATTTTTCAGGTTGAAAAAGGCAATTATCATTGAGAAGTAAATCATCTATCACTTGAAGTTTCTCATAAATTTCATCTTGGCTTTGATCTTCAATATTTTGAGAAGAAAAATGGACTTCACTACTAGTAGATGTTCCACTATTTGTTCCATCTTGATTGCTAGAAGAACCTGATACTGTTTGCGTCGAATTCTGTGTATCTGATTGCTTCTCTATCTCTTTTGCTACTTGATGTGTATCCTCAACGTTATATTTTTCGTCAATCTTCTCCTTCTTCTTCCTCCTTGTCGTCTTCTTTTCGCCGTTATTTTTTTGTTTTATTTGGGAAGAGACATTTGCTTTCTCCTTTTTCCTTCTTCTTTGTTTTGCTTGAGATTTGTGTCTTATTGGCTCTTTTCCTTGAGCTTTGAGTTTCTTGAGAAGATTCGTGTTCCAATAATTCTTAATGTCATTGTCTGTTCTACCTGGTATTCTTCCAGCAATGAGGGACCATCGACTACCCAAAAGATTATAAAGTCGAACAATAAGATCATCTTCTTCGGGCGTAAAGGCCCCTCTCTTGAGTCCCGGCTTAAGATAATTTACCCATCTTAATCTACAACTCTTGCCACATCTTAGTAGCCCTAAAATATAAAGAAAAAAAATATTTAATTAGTTAACTAACGAGTTTAAGTTAACTGCGTGCATTGAAATAATAAACTTTTTATATTATTGGATCATGGGCGAAATTAAACCGCATCTTTCTTCAAAGTGGTGTCAATTGATACTCATTCATCAGAAAATTTTACTATATTACTACGTAAAAAAATCTGTATGACTTTCAATCTCATACTAAAAATTCTAACTTTGTCACTAAAAATTACCTATAAACGCAAATAATTATAACAACAACTTGAAAAATAGAATAATTTATAGTATTACACAAATATTGTTGACGCCACCTTTTTCAACTAATCAGAATTCACAACGCCTAAATTTTGATCCTGCCACTATATGCAAATCAAAAGGGGAGTAGAAGGTCACCTAACAATTCAATATAAAATCAAGATATTTCATCGAATCATGAAATGAAGAGATTCTACTTTTATCTTTTTAAATTCTTGGAAGAAAAAAAAATCATTTCATGGGAAACAATTTCCAATGAGCACATTTACAATGAATTTCTAACAAACTATTCAACAACTTACACAGTGTAATTTCATATTAAGATACGAAAAGTATATAGTGTACGTAGATTTTACCCCTTTCGATATTTTTTGATTTTTTTTTTTAAAAAAAAAATGTGATTACCTGCTTTCTTAGGAAGTGATCTCCATCCAGTACCTTCACCATATTGCTTAATATATTCAGTAAGAAGCAAATCTTCTTTTTTAGTCCATGACCCTTTCTTTAAACCTTCTTTTGAACAACAAGGTTTTCTTCCCATTTTATAATTCCCTCACAAAAATATGATAATTTGAGGTCTAGACAATGAGGGGGGTTTTTATATTAATGGTTAGAAAAAAAAAAGGACACAAGAAATTAATTTATAAAATCTAGAAGTTACTAATTAATCCAAGCTCCTTTTCAAGAGTTTGGAGGTACTCACTCTGTCCATCTTTACTTATCCTCTACTGACTTGGTATAGGAATTACGAAGTAATAAATGATGGGGGTAATTTTACTGAATCACCCTTTGAATATAATAAATACAGTGCTTTGAAAAATGTAATAGGGAAATGACTATAATTAATGATAAGGGTAAATTAAGAACTAAGTGTAAAATTACCAAATCACCCTAGATAGAAAGGAGTAGAGGTAGCGGATTAGAGTAGCAGGCTAATAGGTTAGTAGGATTATATTGATGTCTGATTTTGGAGTATAGTAGGGTAGTAGGATTAACCGCGTTTTTTTATATCCTAGGTTGTCATTATTCGTCATATATATGTTGATTTTTTACCGTTTTACACACTACCATGTACTTTTTGTTATTTGTTGGTCTTCCTGTTTCCTTTACTTTCCCTTTTTTTCATATCTAGTTATTCTGCTTACGAGTTTTTGAGACGAGGGTTTCCAGGAAACAGTCTCTCTACCTCTGAGGTAGTGGTAAGGTCTGCGTACATTTTATCCTCCCCAGACCCCACTTGTGGGATTTCACTGGGTATGTTGTTGTTGTTGTAAAGTGGACAAGTATTGTTCGGTATTCCAAAATAGTATAGAGGACAAGTAAAAATAGACGGAGGGATTATATAGATAGAATGTTAGGTACAATATTAAAAAAGTTTGAACATAGGTGTACAAATTATTTTAAATTATTCCCCACATGTATGTTATTCTTAATTTAGACCGACAGTGGATTAGATTCATTGCTTATTAATAATTAATTCAACATTGTGATTAACATAATTGTCAATACGGACTGGCCATTTCATTCGGATTAGTTCATAGACGCTTTGAAATTTCATGGGTGAAGCAGGAATGACTCATTTTTTTGTGGAGTTAATATCACAGATGGTCACTCAACTATGGATTGTTTTCACAGAAAGTCACTCAACTTTTATTTTTAACTTCAAAGTCACTCAACTATGAATTCTTTTCTCAGAAAGTCACTCAACTTTGATTTTTAACTCAAAAGTCACTTAACTATCAATGTTTTACTCTCAAAGTCACTCAATCTATTTAATTAATTTTTATTTCTAATTAATATTTTAAAAACTAAAACTATATCCATTTAATGACCCGCTCCACCTAACCCGACCCGTTAAAATATAATATGGACCCAATTATTTAACCCTTATTAATTATTCCCCTAAATTAATCTTTCTCTTCTCCATCTCTCCCTTCTGCGTTTTTTCTCTTTTGTAATTTCTCAGTTTTAACTTCTTCTTCCACTTCTTGATATCAATCTCTCTATTATGAAGCACATGTTAGATTTAGGGTTATCTTCCATCATAGTTCAAATTTTCATTTTTGAAGATGGAATATGTTACTAATTCAAGAACATGAAGTTATTTCAATATGTGTTGTAGCAGTTGGTGCCATGTTTAGCACGTACAATGATCCTTCAGATCAAGTAGAATAGAAAAGTTATAACCTTGAGCAACAAAATAATTATTGAATTTTGTTCCGATTTAAAAAAAAATTGCAATAGATTTGTTGGTTTACAATTCCAACGGGAATTTCTTGTTTTGTTCGCAAAGACCAATTTGGAGAACCTTAGTCCTTCCAAAGATGTCAATATTTTGTTCATGGAGCTATTGTAAATAGTGAGGATTGCAAGTTGTCCCTGTTTTTGCTATTTGCAATATTTAGGATGCTTCACTTATCAACGTCCATAAGAATTCTTTGAAAAGTATAGACACGAACAATTAAACGTAACAAGTGACTGATAAGCTAGTATGTAAGGGAAGTAACTTTCGGATGGATTGATAGTTGAATAATGGACTGTTCTACCTGTGGTTTTTATGTTGTTGAAGAAGAGAAGTAAGAGATCCTGTTTGTTTGGAAAAAAACACCATGTAATATATTAGAAGAGAAAGATTAGTTTGGGGGAATAATTAATAAAGGGTTAACTAATTGGGTAATCTTATATTTTAGTGGGTGGGTGGGTTAGCGGGTCGGGTTAGGTGGAGTGGGTCATTAAATGGATATAATTTTAGTTTTTAAAATATTAATTAGAAATAAAAATTAATTAAATAGGTTGAGTGACTTTAAGAGTAAAACATTTATAGTTAAGTGACTTTTGAGTTAAAAATCAAAGTTGAGTGACTTTCTGAGAAAAAAATTCATAGTTGAGTGACTTTGGAGTTAAAAATGAAAGTTGAGTGACTTTCTGTGAAAACAATTCATAGTTGAGTGACCATATGTGATATTAACTCTTAAGTCACCTTATTATAAAATTGAGAATGCAACACTTACGTGGCATATACATGTAAAAAAAAGCTTAAATAGATCTATGTATATGGTAAAAAAACATTTATATAATCAGATCACTTCTTGAACTATAGTTATACGTGTATGTTGATCGATAACTTAAACCCTATGTAAACATTAGTCGTTAAAATTCAGAAGAATTTAAATACACATCTGAATAAAACCTCTACCAATCATATATGTACAACTATTAGCAACATGTATCAACAAGGGATCAAGAAAATTTAAATAAACAAAAAATATTAATAATGATTTTTTTAAAAAAAATTACTTTTTACTATATTCGTTTTTGTATATAGTATTTTCTGTTTTTTGGACTAATATATTTGCATTGAGGGTCTTTTGGCCGGAAACAACCTCTCTATCTTTATGAGATACTAATAAAATCTGCGTACATTTTACCTTCCTCAAATTTTACTTATAGAATTTCACTAAGTTATCGTTATTGTTAATGCATGACAATGAAACTCAAATCTAATATCTCATGTTCATTCTAGTTTCTAGAAGGTGTTAGGTAAAGAGGGAGAAATATCCAACATATATATAAAGTCTTGATGGAGTATGGAATTAAAAAGCTAGTACATATATAAATTGATGTTACCTCTAACAATATATATTAATGAATGAGACACTTAATAATTCAAGTGAAACAATTTTATAATTTTAAATGGATAGGTCAAAGAAGAAAGGATTATAAATGCAAAAATAAAAATAAAAAATAAATCATTTGAGATTAAATATACAAGATACATGAACACAAAGAAAAGGAATAGTTTCCTTGTAGGTATTCATCATCAATAATAATTAGGGCATCGAATAAGCAGGTTGGACTGAATTTAGACGGAGAAAAATTAATTGTATTTATAAATGAGTGAAATATTACGATATGTTCAAAAGTTATTTTAAATTGGAACGAGAGCTGAATTGATAAATGGGGAGGAGAAAGTTTGGTGCACTAAAATTCTCGCTACGCATAGGGTTCGGGGAAGGACTCGACCACAAGGGTCTATTGTACGCAACCTTACTTTGCATTTTTGTCAGAGACTGTTTCCAAGGCTTGAACCCATGACAATAACTTTACTAGTTATTCCAAGGCTGAATTGATAAACGAACAGATCAATAATTACTTCAAACGTAAATAGATTGAACAAATGATATTCTCATCAGTTAATTTTATCGCCTTACAAAAATGTATAATGGAAGTATCTAATATGAAAAACTTATTAAGTTCTAAAAAGATAATTATTTTGAATAAACTAAAATGAATATTAGGAAATAGTATTTAAGGTTTCTTGTTAGAACATCCTTCTAAAGATGTTATTGACATTCATTGTGGAAAACAATGTGTGTGTATTTTTTTTAAAAAGAAAATATTGATAATTAGATTCTTTCTAGAGGATGACCCTTTTTTTCTAATTTGTATTTGGTAAAGTTCCTTTCTTGGTTGTTACAATTAAATGAATAATTTTTATAATTAATAAATTAAGAGTGGTATATATTACACATAAATTGCACTCTAAGAATGTGATTTATGAATAAATGATTAAATAAATTATTTTTATAATTAAAAAACAAAGAGTGATATTACATTATGCATAAATCACACTCCATACATGTGATTTATGAGTAAATGAATTATTTTTTAATTAAGAAACTAAGAGCGACATACATTACACATAAATCGAACTCCATGAATGTGTTTGGTGAGTAAATGACTAAATAAATAATTTTTTTGATTAAAAAATTAAAAGTGGCATACATTACACGTAAAACACATTTTACCGATGCGATTTATGAGTAAATGATTAAATAAATAATTTTTTAATTAAAAAATAAAAGTGACAATCATTACACATAAAGCGCATTTGACGAATGCGATTTATGAGTAAATGATTAAATAAATAATTTTTTTAATTAAAAAACCAAAATGGCATACATTACACAGAAATCACATTTGAAGAATGTGATTTAAGAGTAAATATTAAATGAACAATTTTTGTAATTAAAAACCCAAAGTGGCATACATTATACATAAATCGCACAAATGCGATGTAAGAGTAAATGATTAAATGAATAATTTTTTTAATTAAAAAACCCAAAGTGGCATACATTACACATAAATCGCACTTGACGAATGCAATTTATGAGTAAATGATTAAATAAATAATTTTTTTATTTATAAAAGTGACATACATTACACATAAATTGCACTTGGCAAATGCGATTTATGAGTAAATGAATATTTTTTTCTAATTAAAAAATTAAGAGTGATATATATTACACATAAATTGTAATCCATGGATGCGATTTGTGAGTAAATGATTAAAAATAATTTTTTTAATTAAAAAATAAAAGTGGTATAGCATTACATATAATTCAATGTGGTCTCACGTTGTTACAATTAAAAGGTCATTTTTGACATATTATCATAAATAAAATAAGTTTGCTCTCATGTTTTTGCACAAGTTTAATTAATTATATCTTAAGATATTTTTTTACTATATTAATTAAAAAAATTGAATCTTATAATAATTTTTGTGTATCTTTGAATATTTAAAATATAATTTGAAAATGTTCAATTAATCTAATTTAATTTAGTTCTAAAGATTAATCAAATTAATTTTTTTTGAAAAGCAAAATCTGACAATTGATATGAGACGAAAAACATACTTATATCATCTTGTGTTATTAAATAATTAATGCTTAAATTTAATATAAATATCAGGTGCAAATAAGATTTTACTTATATAAGTGGGATTATGCAAGTTAATAATTATCTTATCTTAATATAAGTATGTCTTCTTTTTCATTTTTTTTAATTTATTTAATTTAGATAACAAACTTCTACCAAACATGTATAGCTGTTTTACAACAAGGGTAAACAAAAGGGACCAAGAATTTTTTTGAAAATATTAAAAAAAATTAATGAAGAAAAAAATGAGAAATACATGTCATGAATTTTTATTTTCAATTTTAATCTCTTTTTTTTTTGACAAAAATAATTGGGAGAAAAGTTTTGGAGAACAACAAATATGTTAATTTATTATTAAAATAATAATAATAATAACAAATTCCAGAGTGGCATTATCAAACAATTATTTTGTCAGTGATGAATTTCACATAGCTGAAAGACTCGAAAAAATAATTAAAAACATATTTGAAATAACGATAATAATTTTTGTTGAAGTAATTATAAGAATTTTGTACCGTCCATTAACTTTGCACCTTCTAACATCTCGAGTTCTTAATATTAAAATATGTCTAATTTTTTAATCATTTAGGTGTGTTACACTTTTACAGACAAATAAAGGCTGTTAGAGGTTAATTAATATAATTAAGAATTAATGATTAAATTTATTAATTAATGCACAACCACCCAACTTGACCACATTTTTTTCTAATTATAAGTTGCATTAAGAGACTTACACTAATTTGTTTAATTAGGTATAATAATAATCAATGTCATGTCATCTTTTCTGAGTTTTCTAGGTATACATTAAAGTGATTAAACAACTAATTATGTGGAAATTTTTTCAAATTTAGGTGCTTGTCAATTGTTAATCATGTCTATCGCGTTTTATATTTTTTTTCTGATTTGATATCTGATTAAATTCGAATATACACATTGTCGTGCTCATTTCTAGGAGTGATGCACCCATTGATTTTTTTTTTGTAACTCGAGATATTTGATTAAGGGTGAACAGATGTCAACCATTTTCATCACAATTCATGTTAGTTGTTTACATGTTATTAACATACATTTAGGTTGTGAAATTTGGTATTGAGTAAAATATTTTTTAATTTATCATGTTTGATTGATTAAAATATTTTGATAAAGTACACGATTGGTCGTCAAATGAGTTGATCTTCATTTTTTTTTCCCCTTCAAATGGATTGATTTTTTATTTTGCCAGTTAAATTTGAGATATTGTTTGGTTCATAGAATAAGGTGAGATATCCCGGAATCAAATTTATAGTTTGTTTGATTAAAAGGTTAACTAGTTAATCACAGGATAAATATATACTTCAAATTTAATGTTATTTTATTCCATTTCGGAATATGTGTAATAAATTAGTGCGAGGATTATAATTTCAAAACTATAACCCCTAGATAACTTTGCTCGATAGCGATCAAATTACACTTTAAAGTTTAACAAATTTTTACTTTTAATCTTGAAAGTTTATCCCTAGGACAAACAGAAGTCAAAAGTACATCAGATAATTACGCTATAGATACAACCCAATGTTATTTTCAAATATCTTAAATATAAAATTAAAAAACTCTTATTCAAATATAAGTGTTACTATTATTTAAAAAAAAAAAAGAAGATATTTCTTCTTTGACATTAATGTCCTTTTACTAAATATATGACACAATTTGGAATAATATTGTTGTGTTTGACCAAATTACCTTTCATTAGTAATTAATTAATCTTTAGAACCAATAATTGAATTTTATTAGCCAATCAAAAATTTATTATAATTAATTAATTATTCATGAAGCCATCAAGAGTATAAAATAAAAATTAATACGAGTATACGACATCGTCTTATGTCATATCAAACACGTTCTAAATATTTTATTTAATTTTTTGTAAAAAAAGAAAAAGAAATAAAAAGGCTCCGATTATCTACCAACAAATTCAAATTTTTATCGTGTAAGATCCATTAGCACTCTAAAAATAATGTAAAGGTTGAGTGACAAAAATTGACGAACAAGATCAGTCTAAAAAATTGAGGAATGAATTGATTCAGTTCAAAAAACTGAGGAATGAATCGATTTGGTCCATAAAATTAATGAATGAATCGATTCAGTCCATTGACTTTTTCTCTTTATTATTTTTTTAAAATTATTAGAAAATTGACGGACGTTTGTCGGCTTCTTCTTTCACATGAAAATTATATATTTTATTAAAGAAAATCAATGTAATTCCTCAATTTATTATTATTTTTTACAAAAATCGAGAGACATCGTTGATTTTTGAAGTGTAAAGTTATAGTTGAAGAATATGAATACAAACAACGCAAATGTTTTATCAAATAATATATGTGATCGAGTGGTATAGAATTGTTCAAATTATAGACAATACTTGAATTTGATTCCAAGTAGTTAGATTTTTAAATATGTATTTCTGAAAAATCAAACCTATAGAAAAAGCAAACTTAAAATTGACCGATAAGGTCGATTTCATGAAATCGATAATGTAGAAGAGACCGTTGATTTGACATAGGTCCGTCAATTTTGACTTTATTTTTAGTAGTGTAAGGGATGAGCGCTAATAAGATTTTTCTTATATCAAGAGCTTTAAAAAAGTCCTTCGTTTAAAAGTGGAGCAGTTATATCCATCCATCTGAATCTTTGCAACTTACATAATTCTAGACAAGAAGATAAAAAGGTCGAAAATTAGATAGAAAGTTACTAGATAGTCGAGCGTTATTTTTGTCCTTCTTTATCGATATTATTATTACTACTCACATACTATCTTATATATTCTTCAATTTTATTATCCATTATCGTATTATGTTTTATTGTTATTATACTTCTCTTCTCCATTATATCCAATATGACTGCTTCACTATTGTATTTTTACTTTTTAGATTAATTTTATTATGTTTCACTTAAATCGATAATCTATAAGAACTAACCTACAAGAATACGTATACATAATTCTTCTCGAACTCCACTTAAAATATTACACTGAATACAAAATTATGAATTTATTTAAGGGAAATGGATTGATTTAACTCTTCATTAGAAATTTGTACATGTTAGAAACCTAAGTTGACAAGTCACTTAGTACATTTTTTTTTTCCCAAAAAAAATTGTACTTAATTTCCACTAGGTAAAGACTAAATCTTTTCTATGATATATTAAATCAAGAAAAGATCAAGTCAAAAACATAGGCCAAAAAAAATAATTAGTGTTTAAAAAGCTGCTAAATTAATTTGTTTCATCCAATAAACAATCTGTCAAAACTTTAGTTTAATTAGGGTGGTGTAAAAATCAAACCGATCAATAAATTGAACTGATAAAAATATTATTGGTTTGTTATTATTGGGTTGTTAGGTTATGGGGTTCTTAATGGTTTTGAAATTTTTTTTAGTAGATTATCGGTTCGATATTTGTTTTTACTATTGGGTTATTGGGTAAACCGATAACCCAATAAGATTTTAATAATTTATTATTTTACTCCTTCGTAAATATTAAATATTAGTAATTTAATTGTAATAGAAACTGTACTAGTACTTTACCTATTTTTATCTTTATCGTACTTAATTGATTAGTTACTCACTTTAATATTTAGTTTTTAGTCTTTACTCTTTTGTACTCCATCTGCTTTTATTAAATGAAAATTGTCATTATCATCCTTATCGGGTAAATTGAAAATCAAACCGTTAATGACTTAAAATCGATAAATCAAAAACCTATAAAAATTATTTTATTGATTTGTTATTGATTTTACATATTTAAATAAATTAAAAATTGATAAACCAAACTGATAATGTCTAAAACTGAACCGAACCGACCGATGCACACCCCTAATATTAACCTTCTCTTTCAAGATGTAACTAAGTAGAAAAAGAGGGGTTTTCATTGGATTTTGAAAAGAAAAAAAAAACTAAAAAGTTAGAAGAATGTACCAATAAAATTATTTATACGAAAATAACATATTTTATGTGATTAATTTAAGAATACATGAATATTTTCTTCCAAAAAATTGAATCGGAAGTGTTTAACATTTGAATATTTCATCATATGTTTAAGTACTCCAGTGGCCGTGTCAAGATTTTCAGATTTTCGTTAAGAGGGTTCAAAATTTTAAGAATTAGACACACGAACTAATAGAAGGGACTCAACATTTATTATATATACATAAAAAATTATTTTTACCATATATATATATATAGTATAATTTACAAACCCTCTCATTCCAATGTGGCTATGCTACTGAAGTACTCATTTAGAGCAAATCATGATTCAAGCGTCGAATAAACTTTATTGATAATATAAATTTAAGGGATTATCGATGTATTATTTAAGTATGTTTTAAATCAAGAAAAAGGTCAATACATGGGCCAATTTTTTTTTTTTTTAAATATACTTAATTAATTAACAAAAGGTTGTTTTATTATAATTTTTACTTTTAAGATGTGCTAACTAAGTAGAAAAGGGGAATATTCATTGGATTTTGTAAGGAAAAAAAGGTATTAAAAAGGGTGACAATTCAAAAAAAAGAGTACATTGATAAGTCAATCAATAAAGTGAATATTTTTTTTTCTCTGGTGTAAATATTTGTATGATAATAATCATTATCATAAGTCACTGTAAAAAAATCTCATACATGATAAGGTGTTAGCAGAAAATCTATTTAATTTTTTATTATTATGTTTGGTCATTTTTTGGGAGATAAGTGAATATTTAAAAGAGAAAAAATATTTTTTAAAAAAAATTAAAACCATATATGAAATGAATGATTATATGGTTACTTCTACCTCATTTTAATTATTAGTATTTGCTTTTAGTTTTTTTTTTCAAAAAGATTGGAGTATTTTGTTTTTAAGTTTGGACAAGACTTAAATATAAGTTTATAGAGTGATGGTAAGATCAATTATGTTGTATTGGATGGGGTGCTGATCAGCCGAGAACTCATACATCTAGAAAATTACTGAAAGCGGCGAAAATGAGGATATTAAAATGAATATGCGGATAGATTACGAGAAATACGATTAGGAATGAAGATATCTGGGACAAAGTGGGAACGACCTCTATGCATGGTGGTCAAGATGGAAAAATAAAAAATTGAATTGATTCGAACATGTGAAGAAAGAAATCTGAATATACTTTGGCGAGAAGGCCGTGCAAAATGTCGGATATGAGAGGTCTGGAGAAAGGTGGTGGTAGACTGAAGAAGTATCAAAAGACATGATTAGATAGGATATATCCTACGACTTATCGAGGACATAAATCTCAATAAAAGAATACAAAATCTGAGAATTAAGATAGAAGATTAGTGACCAATCGTGTTAGTAATTTTATAGTATTTTCTTGATGAATCCATGAGAAATATATGGATAAAAATTTTTGCTAGGTAGTTGTAGTATTCTATTAATGCTATATAATAATTGACTCATGTAAATAAATCCAATTAAGATAAGCTCTAGAAAAATAGAGTCTACCTAGAAATTATTAGCATATTATTTGGAACATGTCAAATTAATTTAAGTGACCCCATCCAATGAGAGGTCAATTAGTCAATTAATTAACTTTATTTATTTTAGATAAAACTTATGAAACTCTTGATGATTTCTTGGAGTTTAAGAGAAAGACTCCTTAAACAAAGCAAAAAAGTCTATGCATTAATTAATTATAAACTATAAGGTATGTATTTAATAGGTGTTAAATTTTCTTGATCACCTTTTTTTATAATAATATTTTGAATATTACTTTTAGTGAAAATTCTGATTCCATCATTACACGTCTTTCCCTCTTTATTGATTCAACATGACTGTTGAATTGCACAATTGATCATCGCGCTTGATTGAAAAGTTAATGACATAAAGTTGATGGCCCTCTAGGTCATTTCTTCTTTTCTGGGCATTTTGTCTCGGCTAGAGCCTAGAATTAGTGACCTCGAGTCATTTGTGACTCGTTGGCACCGACAGTCCGATTGCCTGGTCACTCATTTCGTAATACTAGTTGATTTAAAGTTGAATATGAGTTTGGCAGTAAAGTCAAAGCAAACGACTTCGGAATGGAATTCTGACAGTTCTTTCGATTTCGAAATGGCCAGATTAAGTTAGAAGCATGTTGATGTTATTTATATCGAGTTTTTCAAATTTAGCCTCCGAAATGAATCAATAATGTACCAGTTGAATTATGACTAAATGCTTCTAATATAGAATTTGAGGTAAAAGTAATACATGCGCCCCATCACCTATGACGTGACACATAATCTGAATTAATCGGATCAGTAAATTTTTGATAGAAAATCCCATCAACTACCACTTTTCTTTTTCTTTACTAGAGCTAGTGCTAAGCAAAAGTAAGTTAAACATAGTCTGTCCTTTTGACTTTGTAAATTATATATGACTCACAAAAATTCAAATTTTCTTCTTTTTTTAAACTTTTTTAAGCCCCCCACCCCCTACCCCCACCCCCACCAACCCAAAGTCACCTCTTATTATTTAATATAAATATAAGCTATAACAATGAGACTCTTGTCCATTTGTCTATATAGCTACAAACAAAGCAACACAAAAAAAAAAAAAATCCTCTCAAGAAACATACAAACACTAGTGTGTGTGTGTGTGTGTGTAAAAAAAAAACAAGAAAATGGGAAGAGCTCCTTGTTGTGATAAAGCAAATGTAAAGAGAGGTCCATGGTCTCCAGAAGAAGATGAAAAACTTAAAGATTTTATTAACAAATTTGGTACTGCTGGAAATTGGATTGCACTTCCTCAAAAAGCTGGTAAATTAATTACTATTAATTTTGGTATATGTTTTTGTGTATCGGAAACAGTCTTTCTATCTATGTTAAGATAGGCGTAAGGTCTTGAATATGTTATTGCTGTTACCTTCTGGCGTGAATCTGAATTAGTCGATTGACTTAACAATGGGTTGAAATAATTTTTTTATTTTTTGTTTTTATGATTTTTTTATGGAATTAATTTGTTTGAATTTCAGGACTAAGGAGATGTGGAAAAAGTTGTAGATTGAGGTGGCTAAATTATTTAAGGCCAAATATAAAACATGGTGATTTCTCTGATGAAGAAGATAGAATTATTTGCAATTTTTATGCCACCATTGGAAGCAGGTAAATAATTTATAGATTTTTTAAAATTATTTCTTTGTTTACACTTTTTTTTTCTTCCTATTTTTGGCATTTTTTTATGTGACTTTAAGAATGGTAAAAAAAAAATCCCACTAAAAATGGGGAAAAAAGAACCTCAATAACTGAGAAAAAAGGAAAAAAAAAAGGTTCAGAAAGAAATGCAATTAATTTGTTGTATTTTTTTAATAAAAGATTCTTCTATTTATGGACAATTATTTTCTGCATGCATGACAGGTTTAGATCTAAGATCAACTCTTTATTTATTTCACAAATTTCACCCCCGCCCCCCCAAAAAAAAAAATCGATCGAAAACTTAATTTTTATCATTTTCACTTTTTTTTAACATATACAATTATGTTTGGCAGGTGGTCGATTATAGCAGCTCAATTACCGGGACGAACAGATAATGATATCAAGAATTACTGGAACACGAAGCTCAAGAAAAAGCTCATGGGATTAATAATACCTAATAACAATAATTACCAAAAAAAATCACCCTATTTTCCTTCTATTAATCCTAATAATTCTACTTCTCTTCATCAAGCCCAACAAAATATTGGGCCTTTTATTTCAGGCCCAGATCAGCCCATTATCATTCCATCAGCCCAACAAAATATTTACACAAATAACCACAACATTATGATGATGGCCAATAATAATTTTCCAAATTTTGGTGCTACAAATTATAATTTACAAAATTATCCACAATTTGGAGAAGTAGCAAGTTGTTCTTCATCAGATGGAAGTTATTGCAGCCAAATGAGTTTTGGTAATAATAAAGAAATTAATATTAAAAGAGAAGAAATTATGAGTTTTGGTCATGATGGTGCTATTTTTGAAGAAATTAATAACCAAGAACTCAATTTTGGTTATTTTGGTAATACTATGCAACAAGGTGCTACAAGTTGTTGTACCAATGGCAATAGTGGTAGTACCAATTTGTTGTTGTACAATAATGATAATTGTAACAAGTCAAATGAGATAGGGATGTTTTATTATTGATTTGACTAGGAAATGACTCTTGTTGGACAAAAAAATGTAAGTATAATTGTGGGATTTTGATGGGGGGGAGGGGGTATGGGGCTATTGTCAAGTAGATTTTGGAGTTTTTTTGGGGTTTTGTGTAGCTACCTACTTATGTTGGAATTGAATGGAAGGAAAAAAAAGGTTCTTGATTTCATTGGATCATATGGTGTTTGTTATTCGTTTTGAGAATTTGATTAATTTAAATTTATGTTGTGTAAGATTTTCTTTTAATTTAAACTTAAATGTATGAGACCTGTTCTGAAGTCATGACTAATTCGATTTGCATCTTGTATAAGGGATTCTTGATTTCATTTCACTTGGTTATTTGTTTTGAAATTCTGACTCATTCAAATTTGCATCCGTATTGTACTTTCAATTTGCATCTTGTAAAATCCATTCTTATTTTCAAGAAAAAAAGTTTATTTTTTCATTGAAGGGGCAATTTAGCATATGTTAATTACCACCATAAATTTGTTGTATTAAAATAACGAGATATTTTGATGTACAAATCATCCGAAGTTATGTATCTTTTCAAAAATGCATGATGTAAACAACTAGTCTGTCCTTCACACAACCATTATAGACTAATTCTACGATAAAAAGTCATACGAAGATAATTTTATCGTTTTACTGAGCAGCGATGTAGCTAATTAAAGATTTGACTATGGATTAGAAAGATTTTTTTTTAAAAAAAGCCTCTCATGTTTCTATTAATTTATTTGAGTGTAACAAACTATAGAAATAATTATTCAAAGAATCTTTGATGAGAACAAGTCATGCATGTAGAAAAATATAAATAATAATATATGACAATTCATATTGGAGATTTACATGGTGGTTCAAGATTTGAAAGTGCCACAAATTTTAATTAATCAAAATCTTAGTGTTATTTTTTTTTCAAATTTATTTATTTATTTATTAAATTATGATATTATTGGTTGATCATTGACCATTGTTTTTTCAATAATCAAATATGGGGAAAGGGTCCACATTAAAGTTGACTCTTTGCTTAGAAATAATTTAATCATCTTAGGTAAGCTTAATACTAATTAAATAATACACTTGTGAATAATTCCATCTTAAAAAACAATAATATTTATATTTTTTAATTAAAACATAATTTCATGTTACATTTTTTTTATTAAAACATCTAATTACTTCCTCTTTTCTTGTAAAAAAGTTTTGAAAATGATAACTACTTTGTTTGACTAATTATATTGTCCTCAACATTTTTATAATTTCTAAAAATTACTTCAAAATATTAAATTGAAGAACCTTTCAAATGATAACAACTTGCAAAAGGCAAATTGCATTTGAAAACTAATTAGGGTTGCGATCGCGTAATAAGTATTTTTTTTAAATTTTAAATGAGAATTTAGGGTTTGACTATATTGGACATAATCACACGGAGTCACTTTTGTTAGAAAGCGTTTTACCCTATCCCTCATAACGTGAGACTTTCTGATATGAAACTGGATATCATCGAGCTCCTATACAGATATTGAACACTTAATGTGAAACAACTAAGGAAAAATAATGTGGATTAGCAAACATATACAAGTTAATTAGCTAACATAACTATATTTTGAATTAATTAATTACGACTCGTGACAAACATCTAGTTTTACTTACAGTTTGAGTTTTGTACAATTCACGCGATTTATACAAATGTTGTGTGCGATTATAGAAAAGTTGTGCATGAATCAAATTGTATAGCGAAATATACAAACACTGTGAATTTTATAGCGAATTATACAAACATTGTGCATGAATTGTATAGAAAAAACGCTATACAAAAACTGCGAATCGTATAGTGAATTATACAAACGTATACAAAATGTTGTGCAAATTATATAAACACTGCTATAACTATAGCTATGAAATATAATTAAGATATTTTTGAGTGATTATATCCGAAAATTCCTCAACAATTAAAGGTTAATTCAAAGAATGGTTCATTTAATCTCAATCATCAAATTTGAAATTAATTTGCATGTTTTTTTTAATGTAATGATGGGACAAATTGAGAAAAGAGACTAGGTCAAAATAATAATAAATATTGAAGAGATGAAAAAACATACACAAATTAATAATTATTTTTTTAATTTACCCTTTTATTAAAGACCAAGACTAAGCATACAAATATAAAATAGAAAAAAAAAAGTTTACTATTTCCTCTCTAATTATTCTTTACTTGTTTATTTATTACAAAATATTTAATTACCAACTTGTTAATTAGATTAGCTAATTTGACCAACAATGTGAAAATAGTTGAAAATATGAGAAAAGAAAGGTGAAGAATTTCAAAGCTTTAGCTAACAATTGAAATTTGAAACTTAATATGGAGTACAACTCATTATCAAATTCTAGGTGAATACGAAATATTTACATTAAACTGTTTTTTCAATTTACATAAATATACATTGCTTAGTAAGTTTTCGTTCCAATCTTATCGAATATATTATCATAAATTTGAAATTACTTACTGAATAAATGTCTTTATGGAACAAGGACTCAAACTCTCTAATTAAGAGTAGAAGAATCATAACCATCTATCAATATCGATAAGCTTTATGTTTGTGTGTATACACATATACCTTAAAGCGCAAGATTCGAGTGATAAGTATTTTTATTTTTAAATTTTAAAAATAAAATATTTTTTAAATATTTTATCCCTTAAAATGACAGGCAAAGTTAAATTAATCAAATGTCAAAATAGATATCAGACAATAAATAACTTGATTTTTTGAGGTAACAAATTTAATGATGCACAACTTAATAAAATTGTTTTTCTTTTTTTTATATATATATTTTTATAGGGTTGTTTTTTTAATTTTTTTAAAAATTTTTATGTAAAGGTGACAACTAATTAATTATTATTAAAAGTAATAAATGTACAACATGTGACGTACCATGACCTAATTGATACAAATCTTTAAGGATAAAAAGTTATAAAGAGGAAAAAAACAAAAATAAAATATGACAACAATTTTTTTTTTTTGTGGCTCGATGAATATAATTTTTAGTGTCAATAAAGAAAGAAAAAAAAGTTAAAGAATATTTACAGATGAAGGAATCACCCTGCTTCTAGCTCGGATTCTGACTTATATTAAAAAGTATTTAATTTAATTCAAGCGCAATGATCAATCATGTGAATCAAAATACAGTTCGTATTAAATTGAATTAGTAAAATTTAATATCCCTCTATCTTATAATACGTTTTTTAACTTTTAAATTTCTCATTTTACTGTTAATAAAATAATTTATAATTAGATAAATATCTAAGAGTTATCTTAGACTATAAGTTCTAAAAATTTTCTTTGTATCAAGTCGAGTGGTGATATTAGTGGCGGAATTAAGATTTTCAAGGGGGTTCAAAATCTAAAAAAGTAGAGACATACGAACTAGTCGAAGGGGGTTCAATATCTACTGTTTATAAATAAAATATTATTTTAACCATACATAAATAATATAGCTTTTGTCTAAAGACGTTCAAATGAATTAACCCCCTCAAGATAGTAGCTTCGGCCCTGGGTGTTATATAAATTAGAACGGAGTCAATAATTTTCACAGAATCACTACGATATTCAGATAATAATTATCTATATTGCTGCTAAATGGTCGGGAATCGAGATTTCTCTACCGTTAACGAAAGATCTCAAAATTCAAACCCTATGAGCAACAACAACATATTCAGTGGAATTCCACAAATAGGGTCTGGAGAGGATAAAATGTGCGCAAATTTTACTAGTACCTTATAGAAATAGAGAGGTTATTTTCAAAAATTCCTCATCTAAAAAATTCAAACCCCATATATAAAGTCATATTTAAACGAGTTTCGATGCGAGATATCAAACACGAGATAAATTTTTCTATATATATATTGCCATCAAGAGAATGTCTTTTCTAAGTTAAGTGTCAAAAGGTCAAAAGTTTGTGGAAAATTTTTACTGACAAAACTGACAATATTTATTATTATTATTATACTATATGAATGAATTTTATGAATTTTATAAGTTTATGATTGAACAGTTTATATCTATCTATCAATTTATGTTGTCAAATGTGACACATAAAACTCTGGAAATTTTTGTCTAAAGAAAGAAGCATAAAATTCTCTCATTCATTAAATTTTAGCAAATCTATATTCAGAATTCAGATCTTTTTATTTATTTATTTACCATTTAATATAATTAAAACTATTATATTTTACGATTTGATGAGATTTTCTTGATGTTTATAGTTAATTTATATAGAGTTTTCATCAAATTTAGTGTATGAAGTTACACAAATATTTCTTATATTTTGCTATATATTTTTTCGAGCTTAGGGTTTGATCAGAAATAACCGTTCGACTTTCACTACTAGAAACAAAGTTTTTCCTATTGTGAATTAGTGAAAAAAATTGTGTTATAGATTAGCTCGATGAAAAATGCATTTTCATTGAAATATTGAGGAACTTCCTAATTTTCTGTATGAAAATATCGTTATTTTTTTATTTTTTTAATCAACGTATATGTGAGAATAGCAACTGAATATTTTTTGATAGGAAAATAGTAATTTTTTAGTAGTGTCTCGATCTCATAAAGATAGGAATAGAATTTGCATACAAATGTCACTTATGAAATTAAAATAAAGTTCGATAAATATTTGACAAAGAATAAACATACTAACTTTAGGCAAACTTAAAGAATCAAAAATGTTAAAGAGACTATTCTAAATCTACCCTCAAACTTCTTAGTTTCGATCGTAAATCTAAATATATAATTTTTAAAATAAAATTTATATATTTAAAAACTACGTAACAAATCATATATTCATAATATTTAAAAGATAAGAACAAACTTTTTTTTTTAAAAAAAAAAAGCCAAAGTGTCATATCGAGTTATAAAATTCCAAAATTCTGAAAAAGTATTGAAGCACCACAAAACATGAAGGATAAAAACCAATCAAGACTTATATATTGGATAAATGTATTAAAAATAAATTTTTTTATTAATTTTGATTGTCAAAATTATTGAATGTACGAATAAAGTTATATATAAAAAATGTAGAAATACTTTTTAAAATGCGAGTTTGAGTTCAAAACGTATAATTCGGCTGATCTTTGGTCATTTGTTACTATTTTGGGCATTCAGTCCTCGTTGTATAGATATGTATAGTCAATATATATTTATGTATCACAATGTATATTTAGTGTATAACTCATGTGTAAGTAATATAGATTATATAGTTGTGTATACTTTCTATAACTATATTGTATAGTCATGTATAATTTCATTGATTTGAAACTATTCTTTTTATGTAAATAAAATATGGACTTTGTCCGTCTACGAGTCGATTTAAGATCTTATTTTCTCAACTATACTAAAGTTCTGAAAAATATTTTGAAAGCACTACAAAACATGTAGGATAAAAACCAAGAATATTTTTACTTTATAGTTTATATATATATAAGTTATAATAATCAAAGCTTGCAGAGATATATGTAAGAGGCAGGGATAGGACCTAGAGTTAGACCATATAAGATCGACATAATTCAATAGCTTTAATTTAAATAATATATTTATTATAAAAAAAGATTATTTAGTATATATAAATTACATATTAAATTAGAATTAAATCATTCCAAAAATATAAATTTTAAAACAAACTTACCTCTATCTTAGAAAGTAGAGAAGTGATTTATGATAACTTACGATTCAAGAAAAAATTTATCACGAGTAAGTCATATACCTATATAGTAGAACTTGTGAACAATTTAACGAGATAGGTACGTATATGTATGTGTGTGTAGTGGTGTATAAATATTTTTGATCGAGCGATCAAATGTGTAAACTTTCTCTTGAAACAATGCAGTTGTACCACCAAAGGATGTGGTGCAGTAGATGAGACTGCTCTTCCCTTAATCAGAGGTCTCGAGTTCAAACTTTGGGTATGAAAAAATCTTTGGTAGGAGTGTTTCCCTCCAAACGGGGCTCTACGCGGCATGAACCCAAAAATAGTCGGGCTCCAATGTGGGAACCGGAAATAGAGCTTCAATGAATGAAGTTACTCTTATTTCAAATTTTGTTTCTCAATCACAGAACTTACATCCAATGTTCATTATTTTGAATACAGTATACATCTGCTGTGTTCACATAACACAGAAAAAAGGCAAATTCATTCACTAGCAAGTCAAACACACCGTGAAAAATGTTCATTTACGAAGGAAAAGAAAACCTCTCTGCAATCGATCTCTGAGTTGAAACGTTCAAGCGCTCCTGCACCAAGAACAAATCGTGTATAAGAACACGTTGTGACAGAAAATTACAGAACAAATCGTGTATATAGCCTGAAGGTACAGCCTAGACTAAAAGATGTATAACCTGGGACAACAGAATTTAACATAATAAGAATCGTTGGTTAAGGGCATCGAAGGAGATTTTGAAGCTAATGCAGGGCCTGCAAATGCGCCTGAGCGCGTCTAATGATCAATAAGAACTTGAAATATGAAAAAAGTATGACAAAACTTGGACTGTATGTCTTCATCAAGATCCTGATAGACTTTAAACGCCTTAACACCATATAGTTGTAAATAATATGAACTCTCGACAACATTTAGCACGAGATAATTTTTTCTATCAGGTTAATACATGCGCATACACATGCATTTTTATCTGTATGGATCAGCAATACGGATAATCACATAGACTAACATGTCCGAGAAGAAGTTAAGCAAGTACAGTTACAATTCATTTGCAGCATTGTCAACTTTTCCGTTTTTTATTTTAGTGCAGTAAATCTCAACCGGAAACTATTCTTAATGTTCCCCAATTAACAACCACCAAAGTACATACTACATGTGGGATCTGGGAAGGGCAGAGTGCACGCATATGTAACCTCTACCTTGTGGCGGTAGATCAGTGGTTGTTTCTGAAAGACGCTTGACTCAAGTAACGCATACCAAAGCATAATCGATGAAAAAGAGAGGAACTAACTTATTACTAACCCCTCAAAGATTGGTTCTCCGCACCAAGCACTGAACTAAAAGAAAAAAGGGGAAGGAAAACATAGATATGGCATAAACAGTTCAGGTTAAGGGTAGTAGGTACATCATATCTATGTTCTCCTTCCCCTTTTTTCCTTTTCGGTGCATTCAAGGGCCACATCGCATAAACCAATAACAATATCTCAGAGTCGTAACATAAAAAAGTTGCACATGACCAAGAAGAACATGAGAGCGTGAACTTAAGTTGTGTTACAAGTTGAAATTTTAAAATCTTGGGAAAAATTAAGGCTTCTGATAGTAATAAAATATAGCTATCAAAATAATGAGAAAAGATTTACCTAAATTAAGAACTAGAACCAGCAGCTTCTTTGATATCTTTTGTGTCAAAGATCTCGATCCAATAGCCATCAGGATCTTTAATAAATGCAATACCTTTCATTTTTCCTGTAAATAACTTACCTTATTTAGAAAATGAACTAAAATATTTGCTAAGATCAGCTGAACTAAAGGAGATCAAAGCCTTCCAGCCGAGTATCTGCCAGAAAATAGACAGAATGAAATCTAATGAAGAACAATAGCAGACGATATTAAGAATGTGCTAGACAAGGAAACTCCAATAATCTTTGAACTCAAGCATCTACTACAGGGCAGATCACAACAGAAACAGAAATTTAATGTTTTATAGCTTAACATTTCATTTTTTGACAAGTGCTTACCGTTTCATTTATGAGGTTTGTTGACTAATTGGAAACCTTAGTGACATTATTATTTTTTTAATCAAACTGAGTGAATGATATTCGATCAAAGATTGACAGTTTCACAAAAATAAAACACTCTTAAATCATTGACTTGGGGGTTCTAATCACATATCTAGTAACAGGCTGCTTCAGTTTATGGTAGCTGGTCGCTTCGTCAACTATTTCTTATTCTCGATCTTCTCACTATTCACATTGGTCAAGAGGTTCCAAACAAGACAATCAAAGTCCGTCAAGTTACCCCACTTTTTAAGTTTTAAGCTGAGTCTTCTATTTCTCTGTTATCCACTCAATCCCATATCAATTTATCACTTTTTCAAAAACTGTAGTAGCCTTACTGCGTTAGTAACAACTTCGTTATAAATGACCATAGTACAAGAAGGATCATCCTTATAAGGCATGAGCCACATACACTTTTACTGTTTCAATCTTCCGAGATCATAAAAAAAAGGGGTGTTAACGGCTCTTCTCGGTACTCCATAACGAGTAGAATACTATTTTATTAAAATATCAGAAAATGGTTCTATTTGGTCTCATTAGTTTATCTTAAAAGCTCAGTTCTCCACATAGGCATACAAATTCTTACTTCCCTCATTGACTTGATAATCGACATTGCCATTTACAATAGAAGAGCGTTCTTAACCCTCAGGGGTTGGCCTGGTGGTAATAGACTTGAGCCTTGGGGTTTGCTCCCTTTCAAGGTCTCAAGTTCGAA
>JBCEWC010000972.1:0-46404 GCA_038996855.1 Solanum aculeatissimum | reverse complement strand
ACAAATTTACCAATTCTAAAAAAAAAAAATGTCAACAGGTGTGTGTCGGATTCTCAAAAAATGGTGGATTTTGGGAGAATCCGACACGGGAGTGGCATCAGAAGTGAAGAGTCCGAGCAACTTAGATTAAGACAATGCAAGTGTAGTTACAATTATAAGAAAACGGCAAAGTCCGATTGAATGAGAGCAACTTAGATTAAGACAATGCAAGTGTAGTTACAATTATAAGAAAATGGCAAAGTCCGATTGGATGAGATTTTGGTGTCATATATCTAGATTTGTCTTCCGGAAGAAGAGTATCATAAACAAAATAAGATGGTTGAATTGGTGGAGTGTTATAATAGGCTACGTGATGCCTAACAAAGTGGAAGACAAGTTGTATTGAAATGGTACTATGAAGTAAACTGAGCATCTAAACCTTTAAACTTGTTCAGTACCATTACAAATTTTTGGTTAATGCTTAGTCAGGACCATTATAAGCTCCATTAAAAACCCTACCAGCCAATGACTGACAAGGAATACTTTAAAATCCTCTCCGAATGTGTAACTTGGTTGGGTTTACACATGGGTTGAGGAGGTTCCTTTTCTCATCTTTTCCTTAACCTCGTCTTTATCTTTTTTTAATTATGAAGTATGAAAAAGGAATAAAATTGAACCCAAAGTTAAAGAGATAGATCCATCATAAGAGAAGGCAAAATCATCACAGAGGCTCTCTCAAACATCATACTTCCACTAAGTGAGATTAATAGTCTGCCTAACGGAACTTTTAGGAAGTCAGAAACTCTTATTATTTTAAAAAGTACCTATTTTAGAGTTGAACAGGCTTTATAGAATGACAGAAGCAACTCTATGATTGATCTTGCATGTCTTGATGAATCTCCAGCTTCTTCCCAATCTTGTCTTCAGGATTAGTACTGGAAATGACAGTTGAATGTTGTTTGTGAAGGTTGAATGGGTGATAGTCTAAGGGATTTTCTGACATGAGCTATTTTTCTTGTTTACCATCTGTGGCTGGTCATGTTGTTTCCCTAGAGTGGCTTACCTAACTTATTCCTGTTCTCAATCTTATTTAGCTAGACTGTTGTATCATGTGATTGAGTTACTAAGCATACTTGTTTGGTCAAAGAAGTTTTCCTCTTTATTAAATTTATACACTGATCTCCTAATAACACGGAATTTGTTTCACTTCTATCTTTATATCAGGATTCTGGTTACCCTTGTTTCAAGGGTGGTCCCAGAACAATTCAGAACCTAAGAAAGAGATTTCATCTTAGTTTAACAGAAGAGGTTTGTTACTGGTCCTGAACTTCGTTAATTCTTCATTTTATCATCTACCTGGTCATGATGCCCTGTTTGTCTTTGCCAGCAATGTGTTTCCTTGGTACTTTCTTTGATCAGCAGTAGCTTGGATGCATGGCGTACTCGCCAATATGATTATTATCAGAGGGTCTTAAATGGGATATTATGAGGTCAATTTGAGTTATCCACATCGAAAGGTGACTGTGGGTGAAGAGAGTTGATAACTAACTTGTTTGCTGAGAGGGGCATGGCTGGGGAAGAGCAATTCACTTTTGTGGGTGTGTTCCTCTGATTCAGTCGAGGTTAAAGGATTGCTGTCCTTGCAGTTTGCTTCTTTTTCTGAGGAATTTGTAAATGTCCCTGCGAATGTTGTATTGAAATGTACCAGGTGCAAGCTCTCTTCAAGAAGAGCTTTAATTTCTAGTTTCACTCAATTTTCAAGATTATTGACAAAGGCATGGGTTGTCTCGAGATTCAGTGAAGAGATTTTGTCGAGTATACCCACCTGTTGGGTACATACTGTACAGAGCTGTGTGTAAGAGATGCAACAGTGATGGCTAGCTGACAGAACGCGAGAGACGGCTGTTGGGACTGTTTGAATTGAATCATGAGTTTGCTAATAGCTTCTGGTGCAACATGGACATTTGGTTTGTACAATAGCTTCTTTGCTTTGATTTTGTTTTTCATTCTTCTTCATTTTTCCTTTCATTGTGTCAAAAGCCATTTACTTAGATAGCATTAGGAAAATTGCAGCCTGCTATTTCTTGATTTTCAAGTCTTTGATTCTTTGTGTTTTACCAGGAGATATCTGAAACAGCAGAGTTGTAATGTATAATATTTTTTGTCAACCACAACTCTTCACAGTGCATGCTTGATTGACAAATGCTCATGATTTCATATATTATTGTTTCAAAGTTCTCAAATAGTAATTGATTAAACTATTTGGACTTCTAATTGAGTTGATGGTTTATCGTAAACAACTCTTTTATTCTTCCTATATTTGAATCTTCTTTTAGATTTCACTTATAGTATTACACTGAATATGTTCTTATCGTTTGTTCTATTATTAGAGTAAATAGAATATTTACTCATGGTGGTGCTAATATTATCAAATGGTGATGGTATGTATTGTTAAAGTATTTTTCATTTCAATTTGAACGATAAATATTTTGTTTCATTTTATTTTGGCATTTGAATTTCGTTGTATTATATTAAAAATAAAAAAGAAGAAAGTGTTAATTTTTGCCCCTGAAATATTTGAAATGGAATGACTCTGCCATATGTTTTAGTTTTGGTGCAAAAATATTTTTATTGTTAAAAAATTGTTAAATTATACAAAAATTATTGTGTTCTTGTACCTATTTCTATTGAGAATACTTTAAGAATTAATTTATTTTGGGTTGGTGTTGCAATTAATAAAAAAAAAATTAATATACAATTTATGAGAGAATAAAAAAAAAAATTATATTATTATGGATTGGTGACATAATGAGAGATGATGTTACACAACTATGTCATTGCTTATATGTCTTTGACCAGGTCATATGATGAGTGTATGAGAAAAATAAAAAATAATACTATAGTTTCCTAAAAGATTTAAAAAATCTAGTTAAAAGTTAAATACAAAGAAAAATTACAATTCATTTACAATGTAATACCATGTGTGAGTCTAACTAAAATTGAATTTTATTTTTGCTCGTAAAAAATTATTTTCAATAGATCATTTGAAGCGATAACAAAAAATATGATAAGGAGAACAAAGAAAAAGGAATAGCAAAAGATAATGTTGGTACGTAATGAAGAACACATAATTACTTCATTCATCCATTTTTACTTAATTACTATTATGAAAATAGATGTCCATTTTGAAAAATCAAGACAAAATTTATCATTTAGGAATCGTTTGGTGTGAGTTATAAAGTATAATAATTCAAAATAAAATACAAGATTATTTTATCCCGCGTTTGATTTAAGGTAATCTTTGAATTATTTATCCCACCATTTATCTTATGTAGAAAGTGGAATAACTTATCTCGAGACAAAATTGCAATATATGTAATCTCATGATAATTTATTCCCAATTAAAATGACTCGTTAGTTTCTAATTTACTCTTAGTAGGAGTATTATTTAAAATTATTTTTTAAAATATTAAATTTATTATGGTGATGTAATAAATTATGATTTTATTTTTTTACTTTTTACTAATATGTCAAATTAATACTGAACATGTAAAAATGTACTAAAAACATAATATTACAAGAACAAAAAATTACAACAAATGTTAAAATGTTGATTTATTTTATTCTTTTTGCCAAAATGCCCTCACAAAGTGTGAATGTAATCAACCAATCAAAAGCTGTAGATTACCAAAGAAGGCTCTTTGCTAAAGCCCTTCTGCCTATTATATAAACCCTACTAACACTGCACTTTTGATCCATTTTTTCCCCCTTTTAGATCTCCTCCGCCTTACCCTTCTCTTCCCCCACCGTCGTTTTTTCGCCTTTTCCGGTTAGGTTCCCTTTTGGGTAAGCTACTTTTCGACTGTTCTTGAGTTGATGCTGTTCCTTTTTGATGATTATGTAGTCAAAGTTTGTTCTTTTTCCGTTTAATTGTGTTTTTTTTCGAATCTTGTGTGTGGGGTTTAAGGGTTTGATTGATTACTGCGATTACTTGCTGTGTTTGCCCATTTCTGTGTTTTTGTTGTTACATTTGAACTGGGTTTTCTTGCGTTATTGTTGAAATCTGTATTTAGGATTTTTTTGATTCTACTGGTTGATCTCTATGATTGTGATTTAGTCGATTGATTCTGGTATACTTTGATGGTTATTGAGTTAAAGTTTATTTTTTTTCCTTTTATTGTGTTTTCTTTCTCGAAATTTGTATTGATTTACGTTGAACTGATAGATTTTGTACCTTTTATTGCTTTATTATCTCTAGGTCTGTATGTAGGGTTTTTGATTCTACTGGTGGTTGACCACTGTGATTGTAATTTAGTCTATTGATTCTGTTCTCCTTTAATGGTTACTTTAGTTAAATTTTCTTCTTTTTAAAGAAATTTGTATTGATTTACATTGAACGGATGTGTTTTTTTGTACTTTTTGTTGCTTTATTTATTATCAAGGTCTGTTATAGGATTTTTGATGCTACTGGTGGTTGATCACTAGAGTCTAGAATTGTAATTTAGTCAACTTTCAGTCTTTTTTCCTGTTTGTTGTGTCATAGCTCTCTACTGCCTTCCCATGCTAGTCCCCCAGGCTGGTTTTAGCTTCTCTGTTTCCGTCCCTGTCTGGGTGAGGTACTTATTGGCTGTTCTTGATCTGATTATGTTATCTTTTGATAATTGTTTTGTCAAATTTTGTTTGTTTTTTCTGAAATTTGTATGTGGTTTTCTTTTTAAACATTTGTTCACCACTCTCTGTTTATTCTTTTCTTACTTTTATTGCGTTGTTGTCAAGAGGTTTATATTTTGGGTTTCCATTCTAGGGTTTGATCACTGTGATTATTTTCTTAACTCCTGTGGTGCAGTTCTGCTGCTTTTTTCCTTGCTAGTTACTGATTCTTTTCTCTGCCTTTTGGGCCCTATTTTTACCAGCTAAGTTTAAATGGGGAGAATGTGTTTGTAAGTGTTTTTAGTTGTGCTCATCCAGTGTGAGTCAGTGTTCACATTTAACGATTAGGGCTTAAATCTTTCCTAGATAGTGCTTGCTCATTTGTTTTATTTTCATTGTGGTATCCTGCAATCTGGGATTGCTTTGTTATTTGTGTTGTCTATGGAGATGTACACTTTGCATGTAGTGGAGCTTTGTTTGAATTGGTATTATTAGGTCTTGATACCTGAGGCTGATGATTTCATGAATAACAGGTTTTTGAATTGTGCACCAGATGTCTGTTGGCTCTAGCAAGAAGCATCAGTTTTTTGTTTGGAGTGCATTCCTTTTCATGAACTGCAGAAGGTTGTGGTGCTCAGGGAAGATATTGTTTCGGCATTGGACTTGACAGCAGTTGGAGATTTTTTCTGTTTCATTTTTGTGGGGGGTGGGTGGGAGGCTCTGGTGTTATGTGCAGATCGCTCATTTAGTCTAGATTTCGTCAGCTTGTCCTTTTGAGCTGTTTTGCATTTAGTTTTCTTCTTTTTATCTTTTTTTTTGGTCATTTCAATGGCAAGGATTGCACCTGGATTTCGTTTTTACCCTACTGATGAAGAGCTGGTTATGTACTATCTCAAACGAAAGATCATGGGGAAAAAGCTTCTTTTTGAAGGCATAACTGAACTCAACATCTACAAGTTCTCCCCGTGGGACCTTCCAGGTATCAGTCTATAGATTAAATGAGGAAGTTTCTTAAGAAATTTCATTTTGCTAAGCTTGGTTTTCCTAACAATATAGAAACCCCTTACTTCTGGCATACATTTCCTTCAAAGTTCTATACACAGTTATTTATGGTATAAAGTGTACTTCCCCTAAAAGCTTACTCTTTCTTCTTTTCTTTTTATATGGAAAAAGCAACAATTTTACTTGAATAGGTCCTAGAGGAATCCATACATGATGCAGTGGCCCACATTCTACTGATGTTCTCCTCCTGAAAATCGTGTACTTAATATGCCAAGATGTTTGTGCTGTACTTTTGAAAATGCTTTGAGAGAGAAATAACCATCAGTTTGTGAATGGATTTTCTACTTTTGTCTAATTCTGATTTACGCCGCTCTGGATTTCTAAAATTGACATTTGGAAATCGTAGTTATTAAATTGTATCTTTTTCTTCTCTAGTTAACTATCAAACTTGTAAATTCTTTCAGTAGAACACTCTAGAATTTAAACAGTACCTTCTTAGGGGGCTGAAGTGTATCTTCTGTTTCAAGTTTGGTTTTTGGGGGGTGGGGGTGGGGGTGTTGTTTCTACTTGTTTTTATTTAACTTGTGTAATGTTTTAATATCTTCTGCCAGACCAATGTTGCTATAAAAGTAAAGATCTAGAGTGGTACTTCTTTTGCCCAAGGGAGAGAAAGTATGCAAGTGGAGCCAGAATGAATCGTGCTACTGAAACTGGATTCTGGAAAACTACTGGGAAAGATAGGTCTGTTACTTGCGATGGAAGGAAGGTTGGATCAGTTAAAACACTTGTTTTTCACCTAGGTCATCCCCCGCGGGGGCAGAGAACTGATTGGGTCATTCACGAATACAAGTTTGAAGATAAAGAATCAATTGATGCAGGATTTGCTCAGGTACTTCCATCTTACCTTGGCTAAATTATTACCTATTTCTTTTATCAGTTTTATGTTCTTTCTTCTCATAATAGTAGCTACACATAGACAATGATAGTCCCTTGGGAGTTTCTCTCTCCCCTTTTTTCTGTTTGCACTTGGTTTATGGTGATGGGATTTAGTTTCTTCTGTGAGAACTTGATTAGAACTTCATGGACCATTATAGTTTCCATGTGTGACATCTTGATTAGAATATCATGCTTATGTGTTGTGCTTTCTCATTCTTGGAATTAATATTCTGGGGATAATGTAACTTTTTTTTTTGATAATTAGTATTGTTGTATTCTTCAGCATTGCTGGCCACTTCCAAAAAAATAACATGGTAGTAAGCTTAGTCTCTAAGCTTTACAAGAGCACCTAAGAATGTACCAGCTCATCTACTTCCTCTATACAAATTCCTTTGCACCATGAGAATAAAAACACTAGACAACTCCATTTCACATAATGTATGAACTTGATCTTGTCTTTAAATTATCTCCCATATCTTTCTTTTCATACTGTCCACCATATACATTCCATCATTTTTTCTGGCTCTTGCCACTCCCCTTTTCATCCAGCAACTCATCAAGTCAGCAGTATGCTCGGGCATTGTCCACTCGGTCTTTCCGAGGGCCCAGGAATAGGTTCCACAGTTGTGAAGTAAACTTGCAAACTGGTTGTTTTTCTCCCTGGTCTCCATGTGTCAGACATGCTCTCTTCCCCACTAGCCAAATGAAGCATCATTTGATCTTGGTGGGGCCCATGCTCTTCCAGATACTTGAGCACTCACTTTGCATCACACTGTTATCTCTCTTGTACATTTTATTCACAGAGAAAGTGTCATCCCCTGAAAGATTCCATCTTAGTGTGTCAGATTGCATATTGGTGTCGGGAAAATTTTCTACTTCACTAAAAAAAGTTGTCACCTTATCAAACTCCCAGTCATTTAGATGCCTTCTAAAGTTAAGATTCCACCCTTGGTTTGACCAGCTCTCTTCTGTGGTTGCGTCAGGATTACTACTTAGCATCATAATATCAGGATAAACTTCCTGTAAAGGAGCTTGCCCTATCCATATATCCTTCCAAAACAGGGTATTGGTGCCATCTCCAACCTTGATTCTTGAATTTCTTATAGCTTTGGCCATAGTGATCTGATAATCCTCCAAACCCCCATCTCATAAGTGCAAGTCACCTCATTGGGGCACCATGGACTAGATTGGTCAAACTAGTGGAAGATGACCTCCTTCCATAGAGTAGATTCTTCTACACTAAATCTCCATAATCATTTCAACGGTATACTATTATTCTGGATCCTCAGGTTTCTGATACCAAGACCCCCTTGATCCTTGCTCTGTTGTACTACCTTCCATCCCCCCTCCCGCTCCTTGATGCCTTTCCATTGGACATCTCTCCTCAATTTTTTTGGCTTCTTAATCACACTTGTGGGTCTAGGGAATAGCAACATAACATAGGTGGGAAGAGAGTGCAACACCGAGTTGATAAGTGTCACCCTTCCCCCTTGTAAACGATACTGGGCTTTCCACTAAGCCAACTTCTTGTGAGTTTTCTCTATAATGGTATCCCAAATCTCCACATCCTTATGTCTTCTGCCTAAAGGCATCCCTAGGTATACAGTGGGCAGATTACCTACACCACACCCAAGAGTGCTAGCAAGGGTCTGAATGTTTGACACTTCTTTGACAGGATAGTTGTTACTCTTCCTCCGGTTCACCCTTAGATCAGATACAACTTCAAATAGTACCAGCAAGATTTTGATGTAGCAAACTTGCTCCATTTTAGGTTCACAAAATAAAATAGTATCATCTGCATTAAGCAGATGGCAGATCTCCAGATTGCCTCTCCCACCATCTCCTATGTTTAAGCCCCTCAACCAATTATTTTGTATTGTTGTCCTCATCATACTGCTGAAGCCTTCCATGGCTAAAATGAATAGATAAGGGGATAGAGGGTCCCCTTGCCTTAGTCCCCTCTCAGAGTGGAAAAAACCAGTAGGTTCTCCATTTACCCATAATGGAGAACCTAATAGTTTTAATGCAAAAGCTTATCCATTTCAACTATCTGTCCCATTTGCTTGAGGATATTTAAAAGGTAGCCCCAATTAATAGGATCATAGGCTTTTTCAATGTCCAATTTGCACATCAGACCAGCCACTTATAGGCCTAAAGTCTCTCAACTCTACTGCTCCTGCCTTTTTTGGAATAAGAGCTACAAAAGTGGCCTTTAGACTCCTTTCGAACACTTGATGTTCATGGAAATAGTGTAATGTATTCTTGATTTCCTTCGTGATTAGTTCCTAGAAGGTCTGAAGAAAGTTCATGTGTAGCCATCAGGGCCTGGAGCCTTGTCGATTGCACTAGACTTAGTGCTCTCCCACACTTCCTCTTCCTCGGAAGTTTTCTGTAGCCACACCTGATCTTCTGTAGGGATTACTGTTGATCTTTGGAGGTTAAAATCTGGTCTTGATCCTTTCGTTTCCTTGTATAAATTCTGATAATGGCGTTGAATTGCACTTTTAATTGCATCTGTTTCGGTGATGCACTGTGCTTCTACCTCAAGAGCATCTTTAGAGTTATATCTTTTATGGGCATTTGGCCATTTTGTGAAAGAACTTGGTGTTCTTATCCCCATTTTTCAACCATTGTACTCTTATTCCCCATTTTGAATTCTGGGTATAATATCAAATGACACATTCCGGCATATGTACTCTACTATCTCTTTTAGGGTTTCTTAATTTTGAATTTTTCTTGGTGAGTCTAAATCTTTGATTTTCCTTGAACGGAAGTGTACCAAGACTAACGCGCCTACATTTTTTGGGGGAACCTTAGCTTCTTAAAGATTGCATCTATTTCTCATTGATCCTTCACTTGGTGATCATGACATGCAATGTCTATGGCAGTATGCTTGCAGGATTGATTTGGATTAGAAAAAACAATGAGTTGGTAGGTAGGTACTTGGTGCATATTGTTCTTTTGTTTGTAGATTGCCCCACGTTGACCTATTTTAAGAAAGACAGACTGATAATTGCACCAATGGTGTGACCTAGTGGTCAGTGAAGTCTGTGGAGAAATTTTCTTTCTCGGTATTTAATTTTAACGCCAGGTGATTTTTCCTATCTGCCTATGCCTTGGTGGGCACTTGTGCTGTTGGGAATTTGGTGGAATAGTAGAGATGCATGTAAGTAGGACCAGAAACGTCCTTCTAGAAAAAAGACATTGATATTCTTGTTCCTTAAATTCTATGGTGTAATTATTAGCCAATCTTGTTTTGTAGGATTCACATGTGCTTTGTAAAGTATTCCAGAAGAGTGGACCAGGTCCAAAAAATGGTGCACAGTATGGAGCACCTTTTAAGCCGGAAGATTGGGAAGATGATGAGATTCCTGCTGAACCTTGTACATCAGATGTTTTTCCAGCTCCACCTGAAAGGCCTGATAATCAGAGCAACTCAAACGTAACCGGAATGGTTGACCCAGGAAGCACATCTGACTGGCCTTCAAGTGAACAGAGTCCATCTCTTACTCAGCCTTCTATGCTGCCTGTGAAACAGGGTTGTTCAGTTGTTACCAGCATGGTCAACCCTGGTTCAGGTCCATCTAATGGTCAGATGAGTACTAATGAGGAGGCTCACGATGAGCAAGATGATGAGATCATTGGTCTATTAGAGCAGTTCACAGAAGATACTACTTTGCCTTCTGGAGGCAATGAGACTAATCAGGTGAGTGTGCTGGTAGTGTTTATAAATATATTGAGATAAGCTTTGACATTCAAGTGCATGGTTGTCATAGAAATTTCATTTTAGTTGGCGTTCAACTCCTTGAAAAAGTGAATTTTCATGGCCAAGCACCTCCTAATGTTTTGCTAATGCCTTGTCTATTCTATTGTTTGCACTAGTTTCTTCTTCTGTTTTGCTTAAATCAGAGCTTGACTAAATACAGTTAAAATGAAAGTTGCTTCTTGTTAGTGATTGGTTTGTGACAATATCAAAGCTTGTTACTCTTTGGACTATTCTCAGTTTGGCTGCTTTTTAAGTTAAATGACAAGAGGATAAAGGTTTTCAACAAGGTTGTGCAGATAGTCAAAACTCATCCATTATTTGGCTTGATCAGAGTATCTTAAGGGATAAGAAAATTGTGTTAATTATGCACCTGTAGAATTCAGGAACTATAGTTTTAGTATTGACTGTTTTATTTCAGTTGCGTGCTTATAGCAAATTGTATGACATCTACTACACATTTGGATTTTAATTATATTGTTATTGATTAACTTTCCTTCTTTGGCAGAAGCTAGAGAACTTTAACCATGTAAATGCTCCACCTGCTACTTTTACTGATGTGAATGATATATTTGACGGCCTTGGAGACATTGAATTCTGGGCAGGAGTAGGTCAACTGGGACCTGATCTCTCTGTAAGTGGTGGATCTAATTATAGTCTTAACCCCACAATCCTGCCACAAGACCCTCCACAAGACGCTGCCTATATGGAGCTCAATGATCTTGAAATCCCTTTAAATCACTCTGCTGAAACCATTGGAACTGGACAACTAGTGCCAGGCCATTTCTGTATGCCAAATAACTCCAACGATGGCATGCAGCAGCTTTGTTTTGGAAGCAATTCCTTGGGCATAGTTCAAGATGTTGGCAAACACCATCTCCCTATGCTTCCTGAACATTATACGCAACAAGTGAATCATTCTGACATGGTGAGACCTTGTTCTCCTTTTTTTATGTTGAATGGAAGTTATCTTTCCTTTGGTTTCCCATATCTTTACTAACTGCTATAGTCAACTGCAGGTTTATAATTTTCAGAACAACACAAGTCAGGGTTGTAATGCTATGACTAGCTTCAATGTTAGCTCTTACAAGCAACCAGAGGAGAGTAGACTCGATACCCAAAATCTGGAAAGAGGTAGATCTCATTTTTCTGATGACAATTCTGCTTGGTGGTACAAGCATTCATGTTAGATCTGTTTGTCTACACAAATGCGACTGTGGACAACAAAATTGAGATACAGGATATAAATATTGTGACTGGTCTCCAGATCATGTAATCTTATATATCCTATGTGGCCTGTCTTGGCTGTTAGAGGATAGAGAAAAGATTCCTTTTCTCTGTATTTTCTATTTTAGGTGATTTGATCTTCTTACAATGTAGACACTGTGCAGCATCTATGACGAGGTTACATAAACCTCTAATTAATGGTCAGTGGGCTGCAGGTACTCGCTGCAGTCTTTGGTTTGTTGTCAATTGTTTTACATGGTATCTCATTTTCTTGTTTGTTTTGTCAACTTGTCTTCAGGGGTGCAGCAACAAAAGTTTTATTTGAGCATATTTGCTCTTTGTGATGGTTCCTTCATACTTGTCAAGGCTGAGGTGACTCTTGGGGTTGATGGATGCACTGACGACGCCTTGTCAGTTGTACGGGGAGAGCAAAGAACGTTATATTCGAACATATTTGCTCTTTGTGGTGGCTCCTTCTTACTTGTCAAGGCTGAGGTGACTCTTGGGGTTGATGGATGCACTGACGACGCCTTGTCAGTTATACTGGGAGAGCAAAGAAAGTTGTATTCGAGCATATTTGCTCTTTATGGTGGCTCCTTCATACTTGTCAAGGCTGAGGTGACTCTTGGGGTTGGTGGATGCACTAACGAAGCCTTGTCAGTTATACTGGGAAGTCCTTCTTTCACTTTTACCTGTGTGTCGAATGTTAATAGCGCAGATTTTTCTAAGGTAGTGCATGAGTCCTGTTTTTGGTTTAGTTTAGCTTTCATTTGCTTTTCTTGTTTGGTGATGTTATGGTTCAATTCGTTATGGGAGTTGTATCAATTTACTGTTTTCAAGATAAGCCAACTTCAATTTAATTCAAGTGGGACATCCTTTTATCTTCACTTTCATCTCAGCTATAAAGCTAACTAAGCATTGCTCCCAGTTTGGTAGCACCTGTCTCAAATGGTCGAAAATGCATTGTAGTCCTTATGTCTAATCCAATTTTCCTTTCTGATCAGGTAAGTTGGCATCTTTCTTTTAGCCAAAACATTGTTGAACTTAATTCATCAACAAAAATCTCTACCCTTGAACCTAAGGTGTTTCTATCTCTATTCGTCCGTGCATGATTTTAATCATTTATAAGAAAGAATGTGAAGGCACAAATTCTCCATCTTTGGTATGGAGTTTTGTTTGATTCTGGTAGACTTGATTTTACCACATATAAAATCTCTTGCTTAAGATTCTAAGGATTTGGGTACCATTTGAGTTTTCTTTTGGAGTTCTTGATAGCCCACTGCTTGTGTTTGTCTCTGGTAGTGTTTGATGTGTTAAGTTTGTCTTGGTAAGCCATGGTACTATTTGGTTCCATTGATACACATTTCACAAGTGAATGCCCTTGAGTTTGACATAAGTTCATTTGCATTCTATACTTGTATGAGGATGTTGTCACACTGTGGTAGTAATGTATTTTTTTCTGCTTCAAAACAGTTTCACCCAGTGTTCCCCTAATCCTCCAATAGGCCTTGGATGGAACCAAGTCTTGTCAAATTGTTGTCCACCTGAACCATACTATGTACTAGGTCCAATAATGTTGTACTTGGTAACATTTTTGTTCCACCACTTTCTAGTTGGTTAGGTTCAAGATCATAGACTGGTATGATGTTATTTGGGTCAGAGGGTTTATCAAAAATAATTTCTATACCCCACAAGATAGCGGAAGGTTCATGTTAGTGTGTACTCTTCACTCGCGCTTGTGAGGCTATATTAGGAATCTTGTGGTGTTGTACATAGCCAATCATGTATTTCCCTTTCTCTCATCAGCATATAGTGCCTACTTTTGACAGTGTTATAGTGTGGGGGCCTTCCTCATAATTCTTCTGTTTAGATCAACCGTGGACAATATTATTAGTGGACCGTTACAATAGAATTGTGCAGTCTCTTCTCTCACTTCTCTCTAGGATCATACAACTGAACTCCAATTAAGGAAAGTCCTTTGCGATAGAAAGTTTTGTATCGGAGTCACCTAGTCACGTTCATTTAACTCTTGATTTGTACTTCACTAGACGAGGGTTTATCAGAAACAACTTTTCTATCATTTGTTTCGTGGAATCACATTGGGTAATCACTAAGGGAATTCTCACATTCCAATTAGATGGTTTTAATTGAAATCCTCTTATGATGAAACTTAATAGGTTTTATCTTGAGAATTGTTTTCAAAAAATGTTTTAATTAGTAAGATACTTTCTTGGATCACTTGTCATTTCAATAAGTGAAATATTTTTTTATTTAAGAACAAAACATTTTCAACAATTTGAAGTAGTGGTATTAAATTATTTCATCAAGTAAACCATTATATTCTTGGAAAATATTTTCAACATACCAAATATATAATTTTCTTTTATGACAATACTTGGAAAATTTAAGAGGGAGGGAGGGAAGGATGATAAGGAAGGAGTTTTACCACTTTTTTCTGCTTCATGTTATTTATCCGGAGTTGTCATTATCTGTTTTATGTATGTTAATTGTCTCGTATTTATATACTATCATGTGCTTTTCGTTATTAGTCGCTCTTTCTGTTTCTTATCTTTTCCTTTCCTCTTTTTCATATCTAGTTTATTCTGTTTATGAGTTTTTGTGACGAGGATTCCTAGAAAACAACCTCTTTACCTTCCAGATCTCACTTGTGAGATTTCACTGGATTTGTTGTTGTTGTTTCTACTTCATGTTAATTATAAAAAATAAAAAATTTATATTCATGACTAAACACAAACTCAATTCTCAAATTTTATTCTTTATTTTTCAAAATATATTTTTAATTTCACAATAAATCATGACCAAACCAAGCTATATAAAACTTCCCTAGCATCCCAAAATAAGGAAACACATGAAATAATAATATTATAAGTTTTAACACCTAAGCATGTCACATACACATGTTAGATTTGAAAAAATCATACGTCTTCCTTATAATATAATGACCAATTATTATTCTTATAATATAAAGTCCCATTATGAACAAAAATCCAATAATTGTTTGTCAATTGTCACATCGGATCGGGTCAAACTAAAATTCTACCAAACAAGACTTATAAATTTTCTTCCTACTCCACCAACTAAACCGACATTCTCATTTTATTATTATTCTTCAGAGCCGTTTGATACGTAAGATCAGATAAGTAAAATTTAAATTTGTCTCTAGAACACTAAATTTTACACCAAAATAAAGACAAAACAGACATATTGAAATAGATCTTTTCTAATATAATAATAAAAAAAAATTATATATATATATATATATAATAAGAGCGAGTAAGGAAGCAACTCTTCATCGACATATTTGCTTGAGTTGTCTATTTTTTCGCCGTTATTTTATGAGATCCATAAAAATATTTTGCAGGTTTCTTAATTTAATATTTTCAAAGCGGCTTAATTATATTTCTTCAAATGCTTCAATTATGATTGTACAATATTAGTTTTAATAAATAATTTTCTCAATTGTTTTCCGGATTTCTTAATTTAATATTTCCAAAACAACTTAATTATATTTCTTCAGTTGTTTCAATTATGATTTTATAATATTAATCTTGCAATGACTTGAAATTTTGATTCTACTGTCATTGTTAGTAATAACATAATTCTAAATTGTCATTTATTAAATTTTCTCTATTAAATATCATATAAATTGTGACAGAGAGAGTAACATATAATATAATGACTATAAGTCTAATAATTAATAACTTAAAACTTTTAAAATACATATAAAACTTCTATTGACATTACAAAAATTGAACTCGTAACTAAATTTATGTTTTTAATTTTTATCTTAAAATTTTTATTAATAAAAATTCTAATTTCGCTCTTGTTAGTAATCCTATATAATATCGATAGCGATTCATTTAAATCTTTTTAAGTCTGCCTAACCTAATTGCATGTGAATAATCAATCGTAACACTAAATCATTACGAAATCAACCTTGTACAAAGTCAATTTCAAACATTATAAAAAAAATTAATTACACATCTTACACGTGTCCAGCGTTAAATCTTGTCCGTCCATGTTGTCCAATTAAGATTAATTAAACAATCGTGTAGTTATTTTATTGGTCAATGTAAATTGCAATGGACACGTAAGCACTTTTTATATTTCTATTTTAGAAAAAAAACAATTAGATTTATTTGTAGAACTTTCTATAACTGAATTTTATGATTAGGTAAAAAATAAAAAATTTAAAATTAATATATCAATGTACACGTGTCCAATATTAGCCGTCATTAATTTCCACGTACCCTAAATTGTGGAAGATTTTGTTTTGCCACGTTGCACTTTGTGGTGTTCTAGTTTATCCAAGCCTCATTTTTTTTTAATAATAAAAAATTATGGATTATTTATTTATTTTGAAAAAAATTACATGTGACACCCTTTTAGTTTGTAGAACTTCAAATTTTACCTTCTTGTATTTAGAAATTATGCTAACGTCCCATGTTTTTCGTATATGTGTTGATGTGCACCATGCCGAAGTGAAGTTAACCTATGATGACAATAACATACCCAGTGGAATCTCACAAGTAAAATATATATAATTCTATTTTCAAAATCAGATAAAAGAAAGAAGTACATAAATACTACTCTTACGATAATTTTTTAACTTGTATATAAAAAATGTAACACTAAATAAGAAAATTGTATATATTTTTCCATAATTTATTTTTCTTCCTACCAAATACTACTTCCTAAGATAAAATATTATATAAATATAACATTCTACACTAATTATCTTTTTTCAGTCTCTACATGTGATTAATATATATTTGATATATTCTATTTATCTGTAATCTAACAAGATCAAAATCTTTCTTACTTTCTTAAATTCTATACCAAATTAAAATGAAAGAAATATATGTAAATACTCTTACGATAACATTTTTAACTTATTTATAAAAAACGTAACAAAAATTAAGAAAATTATATATATTCTTCTGGAATTCATTTTTCTTCGTACCAAATACTAGTACTTCCTCTGTCCATCATTACTTGACCCCTATTGACTTGACACAGAGATTAAGAAGTAGTAAATAATAGGAGTAATTTTACCAAATCACCCTTTGAATACAATTAATACAATATATTGAAAAATGTAATATAATTAATGACAAGAGTAAATTAGAAACTAAGTGTAAAATTATTTTTTTATTTCATAAACTGGACAAGTACCGTTGAACATCCTAATATAGTATAGGTGTCAAGTAAAGATGGACGGAGGGAGTAGTTGTTGTAATTTAAGATTCTATAGGGGGAAAATATGTAATATTAACAAACTAAAAGCCTCATAAATATAAAACATCATTTTCTATAGATTATACAAATCTATGTGTTTTCTTTTTCCTAACTAATTATTTCCACCAACCCCCCACCCCACCCCCTTTGGCGGCTTGTTTGGGAACTTATATAAAGGTGCCTATATAAATCATGAAAAAGATATCACCATATCTTTCACAAAAAGAAAGAAAATAAACTTTGGAATATTTTCTTGTGGACAAACAATATTTAACCATAAATATATTTTGTTTGTTGTATTTATTTTATTATTATCTAAAGAAGAAATCAAATTATAGCAAAAAGAAAATGGAAGGATCATCAATGGTTCCATTAAATAGGACATCATCAATTGAGAATGAACCTAGAACTCTCAATCTCAAACAAATTCAATTTGCTAGAGTAAGTTCTCTTCCCTTATTAATTCTTTTTTTTTTTTTAGTAAATTTTTCGTTAAGGATGTTCAAGATTCTTTGATTTATATGTGTTAATAGTAATATTTGATTCGTATCGAATATAAGGATGTTCAACTATTCATTTTTCGATCATCGACCTATATAAAATCTTAGTGGTGGTGTTATTTGTTTGGTTGATTGGATAAGAAGGGATAAAATTTATTTATTTTCTTTTTTATATGGGGAGATTATTAAAAAAAAAATTTATTGAGTTTTTCATTGAGAGAAATATTTTGTGGCTATTTTTGGGTTTTGATTAAATTGGTGGAAAAATAATTTTTTATACAAAAAGTTGGAAAGGTTTTAATCGAATGTTTTCAGTGAGCTAGTTGATTTAAAAAATGAAATATTTTGTGGCTATTTGTTTTGATTGAATTGGTGGAAAAAATAATTTTTCTACGAAATTTGTAACTGAATTTAATGGAATTAATTTGATTTAATTTTATAATTTTATTTCTTATAATGGAATTAAATAAAAATAATTAGGTCTTAATTTATGGTTTTATTTTTTTGAATTGCAGGATGCAGCACTTTACGTAATTAATACAAGAGGTTTAGAAGAAGCCGTGAGAATTTTCACTGAGGTAATTAACTTCTAATCTGAATTTAGCTTTTTAAAAATAATTAAATAAATAAGATATAATTTTGTAAATTATATTTGTAGTTTGTACGTAATATTTTAAAATAATCTTGAAACCATACTCAAAATGGGACATTAAATGTATTATAATATTTTATATTACAAAATATATAATGGTGGTTTATTACACAATAACGTTGTAATCAACTAAAAAATAATTGTGTTATTTTTAATATAGAACATAAATTTATTCATTTAAAATATGTAATATTTGTGATAAGTACCTAACTTTGGTAATTGGTGTACGTGTACTATTTTTATTATTTATTTTAAAATAATTAGTGGTAGTGGATTTATTTATTTATTTATTTACGTAGTGTTTAATTGCATGGCACAATTAGATTGCCTTGGGGTTATTAATTACTTGTACTAAAAGTGGCGGAGCCACGTAGTAACCAGAAATTCATTCGAATTTTCTTCGATAAAAAATTATATAATTTTTGGTAAAAATAATTTATTTATTTTTTAGTTTAGGTTATTTATAGAGATATAAGATCATTTTTATGTATTTGTGTTAATATTTAATTTTAATTTTGTGTTGTAACAGGGATTGGAACCAGTTTCTCATTGTGTACATGACAAAGATGTATATGCTGAAGAATTAGAGAGTTCATCAAATCCTTTAAGAATTAATTCAGAAATTAGAGAAATTGCTACTGCTCCTTTTTAGTTTTTTTGAAAAATAAATCGCTCGATACATCTCAAGAGGTGCAACGAAGATAGTCTATATGAGCCGGACCTCAAGAAGTGCGATCTAGACTGTGCTTATATTAAAATTGGATCTCAAGAAGTGCGATATAGACCGTCTATATAATATGAGATGGAGCACTCAAAAATAATCTTACTGCTGTTTTTGAGGCTTTTGTTTATCCTTTCTCAGTGCATGTATAAATTAATTTAGTTTTAGAGTTGGTGGTTTTTTTGTTCTAGAGGCTTCTGGGAGTTTTTTTAATTCTTTTTTTTTCCTTTTATAAAGTTGTATTAAATGGTGAGTTGTTCATAGTAACATTGGAGGTCGTTTGGTTGGAATTAATTAAATTGAAATTATAATGATGAAATATTTAAATATTATTATTATATAATAATAAAATTATTAATGAATATATTTATGTGATATTGAACGTGTAGCATTCTGTCTTAATTACTACATATATCTTTAAGAGATTGAAAATAAATTATACAAGATTAGATAATATAAAATTATATTACAAGATATGATATAAAATATGTAGTATATGATTTAAATTGACTTGAGTTGCGTAGCAAGGCGTAAATGATGTTTGATGTATTGAACTTTAGCAGCCCAGTATTTTCAGAGTATAACAATAACATATTTCGTGAAATTTTACAAGTAAAATCTGAGTATGTAGATTTTACTATTACCTCATAGAGATAGAGATGTTGTTCCGAGAAGTCTTAAAAGCAGAAGATACTAATGAAGTCTTTGAGTTCTGGTTCTTCTCTTTTCATTTAACAGAATACATACAGTGATAATTGGCTAACAATATCATTATCATCACAAGTCACTCTTACTATGATTTTCTCGATAAACGCGAAGACCTCGGACCAGTATATCACCAGCGCGTAGACGAAGAACACTTGCAACTCGAAATTCTATCTGTGTTGCTGGTTGAATCTGAGGAATCCACAAAACACTGGAGCCTCAAATGGTTGTGGAAGCACAAAAGAACAGTCCTCTCACTTCTATAATCTCATTTTAAGTCTTTCTGGAAGAAACCTAACCATCAAGACTTAACTGATGCAAATAAAACTCACATATTATGCAGGTGGAGTCATGTCCACGACATTCACATCTAGCCACGCCTTTGGTGATGCCAGATCCTTCAGTTAGTTTCTGTTAATGTGGTATGATGTGACAACCGAAAAGCCTCTCCTTCTTGCAAGATCATCAATGGAACTGTTCTGTGCTCCACTTCAGTCTAGTTACAACCCTCCATTGAATGACACCTTCATGTCACGCTCCCTTCAATACCGAGTAACATGGCAATCCCAACTATTTTGCTTAAGTGATTATACTATAAATGCATCATGTGTTGAGAGCCTGTAAAAGTGACATCCTCTCATGGTATCAGGACAAATATTGAAACTTAGCTTTTTTTTTTTGAGATAAGGGTAAATATTGAAACTTAGCTTATATCTAGAAGATTACTCAATGTAATGAAAAAGACCATAAGAGCAGCAAGATGGGATGGTTAATCAACGGAAAAATAAGAATATGCAAAAATGAGGAACTGAGGACTACATACATCGGAAATGCATTACCTATAGCTGTGGAAGAACCGAGAAGCAAGTGTGAACGAACTGAAGCAGACATCTATGGCAGATGATGTGCAGAACATACACGAAGCAGTCTCTTAGGTGACTAATACAGCACAATTCTTTGATTTAATTGAACGAGTCTATAGTACCATTTGATGCTCTCCACGAGATGGGCCTAGGCCAAGGTAGCCCTGCCTTAACTGCATGAACATTCCCCGTGGCTGAAGTAGGTTTTTGCTATTCAAGTGCAGTTCCAGGCACAGGTAGTTGGTTAGAGCAACCAAAGCAGACTGCTCAGGGGCCAGGGCAATCTTGGACTTATCTGCTATCCTGTGGCAAGAGAAATTTGAGACATTAGGATCAAACCACACAATGTTTTTCCAATCTATGACAATCGTCGACAGGACATCTAGAGATTTAGGTAGTTGCTTGTCTAAGTAAGAAAGCTATTTAAAAAATAACTTCACTACAAACAAAAGTATATCAGACGCAGTACTTGAGGAATATACAAAACCTCTGGAAAAGAAGACTTGCTATTTTTCTTCCAATACCAGTCAACAAGGATGTGAAGTCAACAACATCGATGAAAACTAATTATCAAGAGAAATTTGTGGGTTCCTAACGTTTTTCAGTGAAATTTTGATTGCAAATCTCAATTGAGTTTCAACTAGCATTTTGCAAGACCTGGATTTACTTTCAAACCATGAGATCATGGTTGCAGCACTAAATTTTCATTAGTCTACAAATCAAAATCAGAATCACTAGTCAAAATGGATACACAGAATGATCTTTCATTCAAAAACATAACTTCTATAACTATTTTTCCTGATAATTAGAGAATTCATTGATACTTCACCAAGATGGCATGATAAGTTTTAGAGGTTTATTAATACCAGGACTCCCGAAAATTTAGCCAATCTTCCACAAGTTGGCGTTTCCATTTTATACCAAAAAAACAAAAGCACAAGAAAGCAAGGGGGATTCTTCTCTTTTTTTGGAAGAAATCCTTTGATTTTGTATTGAATGTAGATCCATTTTAAAAAATCACAAAGAGAACATTTGACCCTCAACATCGGGCTCTTGATCCTTTGAAAGGTTCTCCGCTTTCTTGCTTCATAAGACAAGACAACAAAAAGGAGTGGACTTCCATGTTGTTAATCTTCGCCTCACTATTGTTTTCGCTACTGTTCTAGGAAGTGCCCATAAAATGCAGAATGTCGCATAAATCAATAATCCATAGTTCTGATGCAAAATTATCATGCAATAAAAGGTGGTACTCATCCGATCTGTGCTTCTTGCACATGCAACACCAACTCAACAACAGTGCATCTTCTCCTTCTTAAGTTATCTGCTATCAAGATAGTTTCCCTTGCAAACACACCAAATGAAGACAGCTAGCTTGTGTGGTGCTCTAGATGTCCAAAAAGATTTTTACATAAGATTTGGTCCCTCCCAACTGAGTAACCATCTACAATAGGACTGAAAAGTGTTCTGGAGTGAGGTCATTTCAAATCATGTGACCTGCTCACACTATTCAATGCACTGTGCAACTATATAATCTCTGAAAGAAAGATCCACCCCTTCATATTTTCAATCTTCTAGTAGTATTCTAAAATATGTCTTGCAATGTCTGTCTTCCATCTCACTTTAGAACCTCTACTTTGTGATCCTTTTTAAATTGTTGGACAGTCAGAAAAAATCTTGGGAACTCATCATTTAATGTGTTTTCTCCACATTATACATCTTCTATTAAGTCAGAGTTAAACTCACAGAAACACTGTGATCGCTATGTGCTCATATCAATCCAGGAGCCTTTTATCAATTCTCATTAAAAAACATAGATAGAACATATCCAATTAAAAAAACTCAATATAGACTTGCGGATAATCAGACTTGAATGTGTAAATTCCAAGAATAGCTCCATTAAAGTTGTTCACCAAGAAAAAAATACCATGAATAAGATAGAAGGTTAGTAGGTAACCACGTGATTTCTCTCTTTCTTTGGCGTACCCCTTCGAGGGGGTTGAGACGAATACTCTACCACATAGTGGAGTGGATAGCTAGGACTACTAAAATGGAGATCGGGAGATCGTGTACAGCAACTTATTTGCTCCTTCTTCTCATTTTCAGTTTTTTTTTTTTTTTGATAACAAGGGGAGCCCGCAACCGCTACCCTTTTGGGTGCGCACAAGGTAAACCCCCGCTCCTATGCAATAGCTCGCAAACCACATAGGAGAGGTAGCCCACACTAGGCAAACCCGGTGCATTATTATTATTCTATTACTATCTTACTCTTCATCTTTATTACTATTGTTGGTTCTTTTGTTTTGGTTATGGTACTATTTTTGCAATCAATAATTTCCTTTTTAGTATTTTCATGATTTCATCATAACTTCTTTGACTCTTGTATTTTCCAAACTTGTTTTTAAAACACTTTTCTTGAGCATCTACCGCCTACCGGGAACAATCTCACTACCTCGGACAAGGTCTTGGTAAGATTTGCATGCACTCTACCCTCCTAGACCCCACTCGTGGGAGCACACGAGGTATGTTCCGTAGTCTTCTCAAAAAAAAAAAAAATTAGATAAAGAACTACTTCTGAATAACCAAATGATATTCATTTCATTAAGAGTAGAGATACAGATAACTAAAATAGAAAGAAGAGGATAAAAAAAAACACATTCATATTTTGCCTAAATCAATAATTAAATCAACAATGAATAAATCCAAAATTAGTTGGGATGTTTCCTTTTAGACTACTTTTACTTTTACATTAGTGGTCAATTTTCTGCATTCACCCTCTTTTATCTGGACTTGGGACCAGCTATATACTACTCTAAGATCAATAATCTAGTAAAACCCAAGTGACCATGTAACAAACTGCTAAGCTGCACTATAAAAACATTGATGTCCATCAAAATTTAAAGGTTTCTCATTCTAGGTCTTTGTTTTTTGATAGGTCGTACTAGATGTTTCTTTTCCTCTTAAAACTATGCATGTTACAGTTTTCAACTGCAAATGTGGAGCAATAATTTATGGTCTATTATCATTGATCAAGATCATCTAAATGACTAATTAGTCGTATCAAGAACAATCCCTCAAACTCATTTGGGACTGAGGTGTAGTTAGTTGGTACATTGATTAAGAGATTGATCAAGATAATCTATATATCAAAATGGTCAACAAATATTGACATGGCTAGATAAAGGCACATATCCAGATGCTAAAGATCAAGGAGACTCATCCATTTTAGGTGCTTGTGATAAGAAATAAAGTGTGTAGAAAGTCTTTCCAAGAGTGACAAGGTTATATTGTGAGCAAGTACCAAAAATCTTCATCATGCAAGGAGCGTTCAGGACTAAAGTAATCTCCAATACTGGAACTGCTTGGACAAAATCTGCGCTCTGCACCTGAACAATCAAACCCCGTAATGAAGGAAATGTGTTTTCTTAATAAAGAACTGAACTAAAATTAAATATAAGATTATAATGTGTAGTTGCAATACGATACTGCCAAAATGCACAAGTAACTATTGTTCTAATACTCCCTCGGTTTCAAAAAGAATGACCTACTTTCTTTTTTCGTTTGTTTCAAAAATAATGATACATTTCTTTTTTTTAGCAACATTTTAGTTTCAGCTTTTCCATGTGGCAAGTTTAAAGCCACAAGATTAAAGGTCATTTGGTATCTTTGACATAACTTTGATTTAGGACCACAAGTTTGAAAAGTCTTCTTTATTTTCTTAAACACTGTGCCAAGTCAAACTAGGTCATTCTTTTTAAAACGGAGGGAGCACTAGTTAAACTCATGAAGTAAACAACCAATCTAGTCCTAAAGTTGTCTCCACCTAAATTAAAGTTATGTCCTTTTCATGGAATTTAATTAAAGGAAAATGTTAAATGGCACAACTCATTTGGGTCAGTGGACGTTTGTGCAGTTCAATTTTCTTAAATGTGCTCCAGAGATGTATTCCTTTTTCCAGCAGTGGTGCTTAAGAACTACTAAGTCCAAGTAATTTAACTAAAATTCAATATTTGAATAATAAAGGAGTTATGCTAAGGAATGATTCTATAGCTTTCAAATTCTTTGTACTTTATATGGAATCTGTAGCTCTTAATTTTAAATTTCTGATAACCGTGGTGTCAGGTTCAGCATATGCCCTCTTCAACTAATTCCATGGGTATCTGCTACCTTGCTAATGCTACCCTCCACCAGCACAAGTAGCTTTCAAATTTTAAACCTCTTATGAATCTTAATGATCTTTTAAAAAAAAAAATATTTTTCATATTGCACATAATCTATCAGAAATTTCCAGCATAGCAGAAATTTTGTCCAAGCGACAAATAGTTTTAAAATATTTAACATGGAATGCTTCCTGTTTATTTAGCTTAATTCTTAATGGGTTAAACTGGCTCCATAAGCGAGGAGGACCAGTTAGAAAATCAGTTCAGTTAGTTAATTTTTTCTAGATCAGTAAGGAAATGAGCTAAATTAGGAAAAACTAGAAAATGTGAAAGAAACGAACACAAAATTAAGGAGGTGCCACAGAAAAAAAGGGAATACACTACATGTCTCAGAAAACCATGTGAACATTACCATAAAACGATCCACCAGCTGCTTGGATCCTTCATCTTCCCCAGCATTAGCAACTAACTCATCGCACAAGGAAGAAATCTGGACCCACAATATTGACCCAGTTTCTAGAAAATAAAAGAAAAGGCAGAAAAGAAAATTTATCAGTACATGTTAGCTCCAAGAGAGTATGAGAGTGATATAAACAATGAGAAATTTCAAGAGAAAGTATAAAATAGATAAGTCACAAGGACATGAAACAATGGTACATTTTAAGACTGAAACTGTGAAACAAATTGTAAAGCCCCGTAAAATCTCATACGCCTTTATAAGACTATATGACGCACAAATTTTTTATTTGGCCATCATTTTACATGTCAAGGCTAACCACTGACGAGAAAAATATTGCACAAGCATGATATTATATGTGCAGGTTTGAGGCATGACACAAATTTATCAGCACTAAAATTCCGGGACAACTGCTTAATATTGAGGCAATGCAAGAGCACTAAATCACGATCCTGATAAACTAATCAGAAAGAAAACAAGAAAAAGATTTTCTTTTTTTAAAAGGACATGGTTGTCTTATGTATATTGAAAAAGTAAAATCATATGATCAAAGACGAATACACCATGCAAGAAGATGACAAGAAGTTCAAAAAAGCAACAACAGATGGTTAAAGCAGCAACATACTGAAACTGGTTGAAGATTCCAATGCAAGCACCTATTATTTCAATCTTCAATACTAGGATGACGTCTCTGCCTCTTGAGATCAACTATAAGAGTTTTAGCATTTTGAAACAACCCATTTTTCCAAGAACAAGAAGGAATCAACAAAGCAAGCTATAACTGAGAAAAAATCATTAAGTTTCAAAGATGATAATCTAACCCAATGTGCAGACGTGTGACTTTGGCATGACTCCATTGTGTCACTAGAAAATCAGACAGGTCTAGGTGCTTTTTAGATGTCCAACTGTGCTCAAGCAAGCATATAGCTGTGTTGTGTTAAAAACATGAAGTAGAAAATAGTCCAACCAGGTCAACTTTGTGCCAGATTCATTCTTGGTTTGCACTTGCTGATCTCTGGGGAAGCAAATTCACTAAAGAAGTATATGTAACTTCATCTAAACCAACTCCTGTATGGGAAATATGACCTAAAAGTGAAAAGGCTTCTTCTATTTCCCCTTCTTTTAAAAAACCCTTTGTCAAAACGTTATAGGTGACAGAATCAGGAGTATTTCCCTTCTGTACCATCTCAGCGAAATACTCCTTAGCTTCTTTAACTTTACCAGCTTGGCAATACCCATCAATGATGACTGTATAAGTTATTTTATTAGGTTGTATATTGTGTGATGACATTTCCTGCAAAATGTTACTTGCTTTATCCATCTGACCTAACTTACAATAACCACCGACCAATGCAGTATAACAAACAACGTTAGGTGGAACTCCCTCCTTCCGCATTTCATCAATAAGGTTCTCAGCATCCTCAACAAGCCCGATATTGCTCATGCCATGTATAAGAGAGGAATAAGTGACAGCATTTGGTAGAATACATCTTCTTCTCATGTCATCACGAAGTTTAAGGGCTTCTTTCACATTTCCGTTTCTACAAAAAGCTCCAATAAGAGTGTTATAAACAACTAAATTTGGGGCTAAGCCTTGTCTGAGCATCTCATGGAAAAGGTCTCTGCCCTTTTCAAGTTTGTCAGTTTTGCACAAACCATTAATTAAGGCCCCATAGGTATAAATATCACAGACAAGTTCCTTGCTTTGACATTCATCCCAAAGCAACAGAGCTTCATCTATTCTACCCTTCTCACCAAGCCCATGTAGCAGTACATTGTAAGTTGAAATGTCAGGTGCAATTCCTTGCTTCACCATTTCTTCTCTCAACATAAAGGCACCATCCAAGTTCCCCTCTTTGCAAAATGCACATATAAGAGTGTTATAAGTCATGCTATCTATTTGAACACCATTTTCTAGCATTGCTTTCAGCAGCAGAACAGCCTCTTGCATATTACCAGCTTCACAAAGCCCGTGAATTAGAGCATTTGAGGTCACTGTATTGGGCGTGAGCCCTTTCATTAGTAGCATATGCCAAAGCTCAACTGCCTCTGAATGCTTTCCTTCCTTGCAAAGTCCACTAATTAATGTGGTCAGCAACCCATCATTTGGCCTCAAACACCTTAATATCATTTCCTTGGCAAACCGTAGTGCAGTAACAAACCTAGAATTCGTACACAGTACAAGTATAACATTACTGAATGAACCAGGATTCACACTCAATCCATGTAATAGCATCTCCTCTAAGAGTTCTTCAGCTTGACTAGCTTGATTTACCTTGCAGAAACCCTTGATCAGTGAATTGCAAGTAACTGAGTTGGGGAGAATTCCTTTTGTTAGCATTTCATCCCTTACCTTTAGCGCTTTCCAAATGTTTCCAGCTGAGCAATGACCATTGATGATGGTATTATACAACACCTCATTTGGAACAAGCCCCTTGTTCGACATTTCTTTCAACACACAATCAGCTTCATCAAACTTCTCAAGTTTCATCAGACAATTAATAAGCATGCTATAAGTGACAATACTTGGGTTTACACCATTTAATATCATTTCTTCTTTCAGAAGGAATGCATCTTCTAAATTACAATTTTTGCAAAGCCCATGAATGAGGTTATTATAAGTGACAACATTTGGCTCAATTCCCATGTTTTCCATCTTCCGAAATAACTCTTTTGCCTCGTCCACCTTCCCTCCTTTACAGAAAGCATTGATCGCGGTGCTAAACAAGTAAACATCTGGTTTAACTCCATTCTTCAAAACCCCAAAAACCTCATAACTCTTCCAAAGCTCATTCTCTTTCACAAGGGAACTCAACAGAAAGTTGCAAATTTTCAAAGAGGGATACAAACCCCTACTTGCCAACGACCTGAACACATCCAATGCAGCATCAAACCCCACATTTTTTAATTGGGTACAACACAAATGAAGCAAAAGATCAAAAGTCCTAACAGCAACACCAAAATCCGACACACTACTCAACTCCGCCAAAGAAACAGCAACCTCTACATGCTTATGTTGGGAGCTATCAAACAATGCAGGCAGTTTTCCATCAATTAACCTTATCAAAAGCAACCTAGCTGGAACATCATGATTCGAACCAACAAGCAAACGAAGCAAAATACAATAAGATCTTACACTAAAACTAAAACCACACGAACCAGACGCTACGTGGAAGAATTTCAAAACACTCAGTGGCTTCAAAGACGAATGAATTTCCAAGAAAATAGCATCAAACTGCTGAGGAGTCAAAAGGGTCAGTAAATCTTTAATCTTTAACGAATTTACATGTGGGTTTGAAAGAGCTGAAGTAACCCACTTCCGCAAATTCAAATCTAATCCCTTCTGCTGTTTCTTTTCTGAGCTGGGTTTAGTCTTATTTGACGTCGTCTTCTGTAATGCCTCACTAATTTGATCTGAAGAAGCTGTATAAATCACACAAGTTAAAGGTCGTTTGATATGTGAAAATATAGCAATAGTTTTGGGAATCTTCAATCTTCTTACGTCCATCTATCAATACTGTACGCATGTGTAATAGAAGAGATTCGAAATGGGGTTATGGCGGAGACGAAAGTAGAAATGGTGGCGATGAAGCCATGTGTGTAGGGAAGAAGAAAAGCCACGAAGCGAGAGTTTTACTCACAGGGTTTTTGCCTTGGTTGTTTGATCGGAGACCGCAGACGCTGGGGGGCTTTTGGGCCAAATGAAAGAAAAGTCAAATTAGGCCCAATATTGAGGTGGTTTTGGGCTATAATATATATTGGGCCAAGAAATGTTGTGGTCTTGAAAATATTTAGAAGTTTGAAGAAAGAAAAAATTGGTTAAACGGGTATTTTTTAAAATAAATAATTATTGATTTTAACAATATTTTTATTTATTACCATTTATAGCAATACTATGATAAATCTGCACTTGTATTTAAAAGCGAATTATGCCTGCAATATAAATGTATTATATGAAATATATTGTGTTTGGAAAATCTGAGTAGTTCAGTTGGTTGACTACATAAACTCTTACCCTGTTGATGAGTCAAATATAGCGATAGTTTATTTATTTAATCATAATTGATAGATATTGTTATAGAGTTGTATGTGTTCGTTTTGTATCTTCTCTTTGTTTGTATTATATGTGTTTTATGATAGTTTTGAGGTATAATTATCAAATATAGCGATAGTTTATTTATTTAATCATAATTGATAGATATTGTTATAGAGTTGTATATGTTCGTTCTGTATCTTTTCTTTGTATATTTGTTTGATGGAGTGTATTTGTTCGCTCATATTATCCCAGGATAATTAATTCTGAGATAAATCAGTCAGGGTATTGAAAAACTTATTTCATCATTAAGGCAAAAATAGTGGGATAAATAGTCCAAGGATTACCTTATACCTCCAACCAACACATGGAATAAAATAATCTTACATTTTATCTCTGAATTATTATAACTTATACCTCACACCAAACGATCCATAGTTATAATATTGTATGCCTATACCTCCATTATAAATTCTTTCACTTTATGGCATATCTTAAAAATTCAAAATAATTACATCTTTTCACACAACACATTCCCAACTTAATGCTTTTGTAATTTAACAGTTGGCTCTAGAGTACTACTATCTAAAAAGTAGTGGCGGAGCCAAAATTTTCATCAAAGAGCTCAAAATCTGAAGCAATAGATATGCTAACTAATCGAAGGGGGTTCAACATTTGCTATATATATAAAAAAAGTTATTTTAATCATATATAAATAATATATTTTTTCGCTGAAAAAGATTCGAATGAACCGCCTAAATATAATATATGGACTATTTCTCGTAATATATCCTATGACCCCTTAATAAACTAAGTTTATTAAACATTTATTGAGCTAGAAATAAATAGAGCAAGCAAAGATAATACTCTCATAATTGAAAAGTCCTTTCAACCAATTCTTTTTCAACTAACTATGATTAATCATAACTATGTAATAATGATTTATTATCTAACACATATTATTTGGTATAATATTAAGACCAACAAGTTAAACCACTAATTATGAAAAGTTATTACTCTCTCCGTCTCATTTTAGTTATCATAGTTTTAATTTTTAGAGTTAAATTACGTACTTTAATTAAAAATTTTAAGATATATTTTTTCATCATATTGATATGAAAAAGTTACAATCAATAACACTATTCTAATAGTTTCTGAATATCTAGACTTTTATTTTGAAATATCAAATTAATTAAATTAACTTTGAAAAATCACAATTTGACAACTAAATTGGAACAAAATATTTTTATAATCTATTGGGACATTTATTCAATTTACTTTTTAATCTAAATATTATTCATTGTATTTTGTTAATTTTTATTTCTTAAAAATATTTCATTTGTCATATCTTGGATGGATAAAAATAGAAAATAGTCTTCTTTTCATTCATCATGCCACCCACTAGGCCATAAAATCAAAAAGGCAACAAGTAGATCCATTAATTACTTTATTTAATAAATATCCAAAAATTTCCTTTATTTTTTTTTATTAAAAGTTGAAAGAAATAAATACTTATTTTTTTAATCTCAATTTATATTGCATATATTTTTTAAAAAGAATTCATTAAGAGAATCACTTTTAAAATAATTGAATACTAAATCTTTGCTTTCTGATATAGTTTATAGTTACATAAATAATTTAAAAATATTTTAAAGAATTTTTTTTGATCATTTTCATTTTATTATTAATTTTTGTGTCAAATCAAAAATGAGTAATGAAAAAATTGTTATTATGACTAAAAAATCATGAACTCGAGTGTTAGAAATAATCTTTTATAGGTATGTGAATAAATTTTTGATGATAAAATTATTGTTATGAAACAAAAAAATTATGAATTGAGTGATAGAAATAACTTTTGCAGATGTATAAATAGATTTTTGTGATTCAATTCTGAGAGAATTTAGTGTATCAAAAGAAATAATTAAAAAAAATTTAATTGTCTCAAGTTCGAATCTCAAAAATATCTCGAGAATGGAAAAATTCTTCGTTAAAGTGCTTTCTCTCAATAGGGTCTACGCAACACAAATTCAGATATAGTCGGGGCTATTTGGCACCGGACGCCCAAAAAAATCAGTTTCACAGCTCACTTTGCCAGTATCTGTATTCTATACTGTTGCTTTTGCCGTCAGCTCATAAAAGCATCAGAATCTCTTCTCCACCACTCCCCACCTCCAAAGTACTCATCAATATTCTTTGCCCTAGAGAAGAACATGGCAATGCCCATTTTCCAAGAAATGTGAAGTTTCTACATATGAATCAGACTCTACTCTCTGGTTCTTGAACCATTCCAGCACACACACATACTGTTTGTTGTGTATCTTTAAGCTTTTTCCCCTCGAAATGCACGACCCAACGCGTCTGAAAGCTCAACCCCACCACCATAATCGCCGCCGTGAACCGCCGTCACATCATCGCCGGGCTTGGTGTTGCTCATTTACTGTGCCACCACATAGCCCGGAGAACCCAGCTGTGGTTCCGGCTCAAAATCCGGCTGGTTTGTCCAAGAAAAACCAATCTTTACTAAAGCCGGAAGTACCCACGAAGTCTTCTTCGAATTCCTTATCTTCTTTCCCTAATTCTCCTCAAAATACCTCAAGACCTGGCATTGTGACCCGAATCGACCCACGTCGGATCCTCTCACCGGGTCGGGTCTCTCCGATTGATTCCGTTGACGAAACCCTAAACCCAACCGGCCCGGTTAATTTCCCTGAGATACCGAAGTCTCCGATTCCGGTTGATTGTGAGCAGCAAGCTGGTGGTAGGGGTGGTGTTAGGGATGATTGTAGTTTGGGGATCTTTGATGTGAGGTTGAATCTGAAGGGAAAGAACGGTAGTGGCTTAGTATTGGAGCTTAGCTCTGAGGTTCTTAGTACCAATAGTTCTGTCTTTGCTGATTTGATTGCTGACTATCGGAAAAATTCAAGGGGTTTGTGTAGGATAGAGGTGCCTGATGTGGAGAATTTAGGTGTTTTTCGCGATACAATTGAGCTTATGTTTGAGGATGATATTCCTCGAAAACTTCCGAGGGTTGGTGCTTATCGCGCCATTGATGTGCTTGAGGTAATCTTCTGAAGATCCAGCATTTTTACTACACCATTAATCCCTTTCCTTGTATCCCAACTTTAAAACATTAGTAAGTGCTTAGTAGACTAGAATAAAAATGCTGTGAACTAATGAAGCTTTGTTTATGAAAAAGGTGAAATAGAATATGAATGGTCTGATAGTCAAATTTAAAAAGTCAATATAGGTTAGTTAATTTGGGACACAAGAGGTAGTTGAGTTACTTAAAAAAGTAAATATTTGTCAAATGACTACTATGTATTGGGGTTTATTTATAGTGATTCCTGAATGAATTACTTGTTCATTTGAGACCGTGGAACTTCTCATATGTTTTTGAACAATGGGAAGGCTGAAGAGTATGGAGAACTTGTGGTGAAGTTGGTGACACGCGACATATATCTCATGTTTGAAGACTAATTAGGCAGGCATTCCTCAGAATAATTGTTAGAAATTGCACTGTTATTCTTAAATAATAATTACTTGTTCGTCTAAGAATTCGGAACATCCCATATATTTTTAAAATAGAGAAGAATATATAGAGAACTTGAATGAAGTTGACATCTTATATTCCATGCTCCAAGGCTTATTAGATAAGCTGCTGGGGTTGCACATAGACTAAGTTGAATATGCATGGTTGATTCAGTCTACAGAGGTTAGTTCTTGCATTGCTGGTCCTTTGAAACTTCTTTTCTTGCAGTGTATTGCATTTGGCAAAGAAACTTCAGTGTTTTCCATACTCCAAAAGCTAGCTGGAACATTGAATCGATGCTACTGGGGTAAAGCAATGAAGTAAACTTGAGATCTATCACATTCCCAAACCTAGATCTAACAGAAACTAGTTCAGTGTACTTAATAGAAGTTTGACCATTTCCTTATCTCTAGTGTATGCCTGTGACCATTCTTTTATAGGTAAAGTTCCATGGTAAACTTCCTCTTCCTTATTCTTGAAAAAAATTCTAAATGCCCAATGATAGTTACAATCTTAAGGTTGTGCAACCTCAATAACTCAGTGTGATATAATGCTGCCGCCTAACATGTCTGCTTTGCTGCATTCTTTTCTCCATCCAGTTAAATTCTTCCTCTTCCTGAGATTTCCAACCTTCAAAAATCTCATGAAGATCTATAGTTATGAGGTGCCTGAAATGACCAGAGCTTTACAAAACAGTGGAGCAAGTCTGTTCTTCGTAATTGCTGCCAGCAGAAAAACCCTTAGCTTCTGTATTTGATGTGGAGTTTCCTAACTTTCTAACCCTATAACTCCAAGGAGCTCCTGCTCTTCCCAATGTTACTTTTCTATTATGGCCTGGTATTCAAGTATGCACTTTTCACTTCATTTTGTGGATGTCTCTTTTTTCTTTGTTGTGGCCTTGGTTACTACCCATATTTCCTATTCTTCTTGTCCATCTCCTAGTTTCTTACTAAGTTGCTTCAAACCAACTTTAACTGTTGACTTTCTTGGTACAGTTCGGAGAGAGCTAATAAATGGATCTCTATTATCTTTGCAAGAGGTGAAAATCATCTGATATAGGGACCATTATTGTGCAAAGAGAATGATGCTATTGCATTTCTGATACCATCTATCCATTTTAAAGAACCCCGCTCTACCAAGACATTTGTTATAAGCTTCTTTCAAAACTCAGTATTATCACATTGACATGTTAATACCAGATATCCCTCCCCCCGGGAGCTGGGTGTCTTCCCTTCCTTTTTCTGTCAGGTTATTGGTTTATTGCATAGTTGCTAGTCTAAGGTAGTGCTGCTATCGTTATTCTTACTTATCTTCAAAAATCATTGATTTATGTCGTGTTAAATACAGTCTGAATTGTGTTTGTGTACTGTTTATTCAATAAAAATTTACGAAATGGAGTAGACCAAATGTATACAAATCGGTCAAGGATAAACAACAACTCTTCCTACCGATCCCCCACAAGGAAATAAAGAATAAACAAACAAAGGAAGATCAATTATCTGAAATAGAAAGTAGCATTATTTTCTGTTTAGCTATGCAGAATCTGGTAATGTTGTTCATCTAGGATTGAAAAATAAAGAAAAGGATTGGAAGTGAGCGGATCTCTGTTTTCCTCAATGTTGAAGCAAAAGCTTATACAACTTTCTCTAACATGGAGAAAGAATTTGTAATAATTTTCTCTAATTTCTAAGTATTAGTTATATTTGAACTGCAGATATAGGAAAAAGCTTTGCCTTGTGACCAGTAAGACCTGTAAACACTTTTGGTTGGTATATTTTCCCAGAATGGATGTGCATCCTTCATTTGGTTAACTCTATGGGGTTGTTTGGTAGGATGCATTAGGAAATCAAATACATGTATTAGCCATCGTATAATTTTATCTTTCGTTTGGTAGGATTTTGAGCCCATGTATTAGTGTATTAGTTATACACCCTATTCAGTATTATACGGTGTATAGCTAATACATAGCAAACCATGGGCTACTAATACATGAATAATGATGGGTAAAGACAGAACTACTCTTACTACACCAAACCAAACAGTGGATAAGAAATAGTCACAACATAACTAATCCCACCTAATACACCCTATTCAGTACTATTCTCATATACTACCAAATGACCCCTATTGGCTTTCACACAATAAAACGCCCCCTGGTTGTTTGGTTAGTATTTGATTTCTGTCTCTCTCCTATCTTCTACTTGTCTTGGTGGTTTCATGCTCCTTGTTCATGTTTAGGTATCAGCTGGAATCAAATTCACTCGGAGTGTTTTATCGTGTTTGAAGTACCTTGAAGCTGTTCCTTGGACTGAGGAAGAGGAAGAGAAATTGAGAAGATTGTTTAATAAAATGAAGTTTGATCATGAAACAGCTAGAGACATTTCAGCCAGACTCTATGCTCTAGATATGACAGACTCCCAACAGACTTTGTCTAAGCAGCTTGTTTGGTCTGTGACTACTTGCATTGATGCCAATTCTAGAAACGAGTTAAAATCCTTAGTCAAGGGTCTCCTGTGCAAAAGCTCAGTCTATGAAAAGGACTGCCCTGATCTGAACAAGGTGGATATATTTGCAATATGCCAGTCTTGTATAAGTGAACTTGTCAGTTTGCTTGATGAGGCAACTGCTACGAGTCCATCTGTAAAATTGGCCAAGAAAGAAGACCGGACCCTGATCGACCGCATATCTAAGCAGGTCGACAATGTCATATGGCTTCTCGAAATTTTGCTCGATCACCAGATGGCAGAGGACTTGGTGGATATATGGACCAAACAAAGTCAGTTGCTTGCAATGCATAAATACGCATCTCCATTTGTCAGATACGAGCTTAGCCGGGTGACAGCCATGTTATTCATAGCAATGGGCACGGGGAAAATGCACTGTCGCTCTGAAGCAAGGTCGGGACTTCTTCAGATATGGTTTAGACCGATGCTATTGGACTTCGGATGGTTACAGAGATGCAAAAAAGGCCTAGACATGAAGGCATTGGAGGAAGCTATGGGTCAAGCACTCCTTACTCTTCCTTTGAAGGAACAATATGTTCTGTTTATGGATTGGTTCAAATGTTTCTCTAAGCATGGTACTGAATGCCCTAACCTTAGCAAATCATTCCAGATATGGTGGCGACGATCGTTCTTGAGAGGCTCTGAAACCCATGCCAGTGAATCTAGGTAGAATGTTTGTATTTTTAGTCCAGTTTTTCTTTCTAGTGGGAATGCTGTAACTTGGGCAATCTGAAACACTTGGGAAGTCAATAATGTAGATTAACACTGTAGATTTACTAATTGTTGTGAAGAGTAAATGGAATCCAATTCAGTATATATGATGCTTTTAACATAATAGAGTATCTGCTTCTCTTCAACCAAAAAAACATAGTATTGAATATACTTGTAATCATGGACATGCTCAAAGACATCTATCAAACATCAAACTTAATGCAAATGTAACACCAATGCCTAAATCCATAATCTCCATATTGGCATTGTTCTAATGTCTAAACGGTACACGAGATAAGGTGGAATATCTCAGGATTAAGTTTAGGATTAGATTTATTGTGTTTGGTTGATGGTATAAGTTTATTTCGGGATAAAGTTATCCCGTCAAACTTGATATTATTTTATTTCACCTTGACCTCTCAAGTGGAATAAACTAGTTCAAGAAATATCGAAAAAAAAACCATAGTTGAAGAATAATTTAGTCCGCGGACCAAATTTGATAATCTAAAATTGAATTTAAGCTTTATGCTTTGACGATGTAAAAACATGCTCGATCATGATTATTTCTATGCTAATTGCTATGGTTAGAAATTGTCCCCTTCATGCACGTTTGGGACCGGAATTCAAAAAATCAAATTGAATAGATATTTTTGAGAATTTAGACAAAATAAAAGATTGAAAATGATTTTTTTTAAAAAAATAATATAAGTTGCTAGTTTTACTTTTTCTTATCATTGCTGTGAATGTGTTCTTATTTGAGACGTTATGCCAATTTTACTTTAAAAGATTCTCATGACACATGGTTCCTTTACTTCAAATCCAATCTACCAAAGAATTTCCTCCCCCTTCCCTCCCCTTTTTTTTTTAAAAAAAATGTGACAGTTAGGTCAATTTGCACGCATCTCGATTAATTTTATAAGTAATTATCTCCTATCCCGTACAAACTTGAAAATTAGATCAGGGATTTTATGATTATCGCCCACTTTGGTAATCGCTAAATCACTATCCTTTGTATTTTCTTGTACATTTATGGTAGCTCTTTTGTTTTGGATCAATAAGTATAGTTCTTGTAGCTCTATTACTACTGAAAATATCTCTGAACTTGAGGCAAGTTATTAGTTTCAACTCTAAAATATTGACGGTCTTAAAAACACTTCTCTACTTGATTAACTAAATTAAAATAACCCCCGATCTACAAGTATTAAAAACACCCCTTGACAAGAATTTAGGAGTGTATTTAATTTATGTTGCAAGATCATGAGGTGTGTTTAAGTTTAGTTAGTCAAGTAAAGGGGTGTTTTTAATATTCGAGGATGAAACTAATAATTCGTGTCAAGTTTAGAGATGTTTTTAATACTTTTTTCTTGCTATATTAGTAGAATCTCAGTTTTTGGTTATTTGCAGATAAAGCCCTCCTTGTTTGATTTTGACACTTTTGACTACTTTATTAAATGGTATGCTTTTAAAAGCCTTCCCATTTATATACTCCTCTTTATTCATTCTAACAATGACTAGAATTCCTTGTATTCTTTTAAAGCTAGTCCTTGTTTTAAAAAAAGGAAAAGTAAATGAGGGTGTGTGTTGCAACTTGCAAAGAATCTACACAGAAGGAGAAATGATTTTTTCTTGGTTTGCCGTCTGGTGTTTGATACTTGCATTGGAAACCCGACTGGAGGGCTCATTTTATTGGGAGCCTTGCAACCCTGTAAATCATCCCTAACAAGCATAGAGGACTAGAATCACTAGATTAATAAAGTACAGCAGATTTTAACTTTCAACTCTCTCTTTTGCACACTAAAATGGCTGATAAGAACTTACAAATAATATACTTGGGTGCTAGATTTCACCTTCAGAACAAGACCTGGCTGCTTGAGTTCCAGTTTCTCATAAACTCGAAACCCTGTTGTATCCACCCCACATTTTGGATTCACAGATCCGGCTTCCAGGTGCTGTCAAACGCTCAAATAACTGTCAGTAACTTTGTCACTTTATCCTTCCCAGACCCCACTAAGTATGTTGTATCCCATGTGGACACATGAAATCGAGAGAGTGATGACAATGGTGGTCTTTACCAAGAAATCTGTCCCTTCAAAGCAGGAAATGAATTTTCTCAGACCCCACTTGTGGGATTCCATTGGGTATGTTGTTGTAAAGTAGGAAATGAATTTGATAATGGCCAAGGTTTTTCGACTTTCTCCATTGAACAAACCAAGGCTCATCATTTGCTATGAAAGAAAAGGACCTTAGGCATCAAGAGATTAAACAAACCAATTTGGATGAGATTATGAAAGTAAAGTTGATTACAGCTGCCTGGATTGTTAGATTCAGACACCAGGGTTGAACTTGGCTGCTCAGTTCCGATTTAGTATAAATGCAACTGGTTCTGTTGCTTCTGGGTACTCTCAATGCTCGAAAGACTTCTCAAGATTACATATCTCAATCACCAATAATCTCCACATGAGCAGACACCTTCATTGAAGTGATGATAACGGTTTGCGTCTCTAACATAAATTTCTCTACCTTCAAAGCTGGAGATGAATTTGATAAAGGTATGGCAGTCCCCACAAATTCTAAGGTTCTTTATGACTCTTAGAGAAGTCCCTGGATTAGTGTTCAAAATTCCTAAAACTACAGCCAACTTCTCACTATGCCCACACAAGATCAACTCCTTGTCCTGTTCTTCAACATCTTGCAAAACAAATTCTGTATCATGTGAAACACCTGAATTCGTCATGTCGAAGCTTAATTTTCGCAACTTTTCCATTATTTGTGGCATTTGAGGATGTAAATAATCTCCTGCTAACAGCATGTGAACTTCGTTTTTAATTTCAATCCAACTACATCCAGGATTTTTACTCAAGCCCACATGCTTCATCTTGTCCCTCACCCTGTCTACTTCAGTCCATCTGTTGTTAGAAGCATAAATATTGGATAGTAGAATGTAGTTTCCAGGATTTTTGGGTTCAAGTTCAAATAGTTTATTAGCAGCGATCTCGCCCAAACTCATATTACGATGTATTCTACAAGAACTCAGTAAAGCACCCCAGACACATGCATCTGGTTCAATTGGCATAGTGGAAATCATGTCATAGGCTTCTTTGAGCTTTCCTGCACGACCAAGAAGGCTCACCATGCAAGCATAGTGCTCCACTCTGGCCTCGAGTCCATGAACATTAGACATAGAATCAAAGTAATGTTGCCCTTGTTCTGTAAGGCCTGCTTGGCTGCATGCAGATAAAACACTCGTGAAACTAATGAAGTCAGGTTTCTGTCCACTTCTTTGCATCAAGTCAAAGATTTCAATAGCTTCCCTGGCCTTTCCATGCATTGCGTATCCGCTGGTCATTGCATTCCAACAAACCAAATTACGTACTGGCATCCTGTCAAAAATGCTGCGAGCCAACAGAATCCTCCCACAATTGGCATACATATCTATTAATGCACTACTGACATAGACATCGTCTGAAAAACAATTTCTCAAAGAGAAGCAATGTGTTGCCTTTCCATGTACTAGTGCAGCAATATTGCCACAGGCTGGAAGCAAACAAGAAATCGTTACAGAGTTTGGCCTCACCCTGGCCAACTGCATTTCTCTAAAAATCTCTAGCGCCTCAAGGTCTTTGCCATGTTGTGAACAGGAAGAAATCATTGAAGTCCACGAGACCACATTCAATTCCTTCACTTTAAGCTTAAACTTTTTGAAGACTTTGAAAGCCTCATCAACAAGACCATTCCGCGATAGCCCAGCTACCAAAGCATTAAAACCACCCAAATCCATTTCCTCTGCCCCTTCAAAGACTCGTGACATCTCTGAAGTACACCTACACTTGCCATACATATCAATTAACGCGCTGACAATACAGTTATCCGACTCAAAACCTGTTTTAATCACATGACTGTGAACTTGAACACCCATCTTGAGATCCTCCAAGTCACTTATTGCAGGAAGAACACTCGAAATGCTCGTCCCATCACTCCTAAACCCTTCAGAATTCATCCTCCGAAACATTAAAACCGCCTCCAAATAACATCCGCTCTGATTAAACCCCGCAATCATCCCATTCCACGAGACATGATTCGGCTCAATACCCAACTTTCCCCCTTCATCAAACACCATTTTAGCATTAAAAACATCTCCTTTTTTAGCATAACCACCAGCTAAAGCACTCCAAGAAACCACATCCGGTTCAACCATTTCATCAAACACCTTACGAGCACATCTCAACCGGTCACATTTCACATACATATGAACCAAAGAAGCTTCAACAAACGAATCCAACGCCAACCCAGTTGTTAAACCATACCCATGAACCTGTTTCCCAATTTCCGACGCGGATAACCCAGCACACGCTTTAATAGCACTAGGAAGTACATGTACATCAAGTAAAATGGAGGCTGATAGTAACCGAGAAAATAAAACAAGGGTATAACTAAAAAGATTAGATTTTGATGAAGCGTGAATCAGAGATTTGAAAGAAAAGATATTGGGGTTGGTAAGAGAGTGGAGCAGAGATTCTGCATTAGCAAAGCAATTGTAGTTGGCATAGAGGGAAATGATCTTGTTGGTGAAATGTGTATCATTGGAATGGCCAGTTTTGAGGATATGAGCATGAACTTGCTGCGTTTGGGAGAGCGATGTTGATTTTGCAATGAGGCTTAGGATGGTGTTGGGCGTAAGGCTTTCGAATACACGTAGAGTTTGAGCTTGCCTTGCATTCATGGAGTTCAGGAGTACAATGAAAAAGAAGATATATTTAAAAACTAGGCTTAATATATAACCATTTCATTTAGACACTCCAATTAAGCCAAATTGAAGCATATTTCAATTGAACACCCACTCCAATTAAGCCAAATTGAAGCATATTTCAATTGAACACCCGTCTTCCAATTTTGGGAAAAAAATATTAGATAATTAGATTAATCACATAAATATGTCATTTTTATTTAAATATACATTCGCCTCAATAAGCCCTATAAAACTCGTCTTTTTAACTGCAATAATCCCATAAGCGGGGGTATGGAAAGGAGACATGTAAGCAGCCTTAACATTACCTATATAGACAGAAAAAACTGTTGTCGACAGACTTCTGGCTCAAGTAAAAAAAATATTGAAAAACAAGTGTGTATAGCAAATATAGTAGCAAAGAAGATATGTTGAAAACAATGGAGAAGAAAATAATAGCAACAACAAATAATACAATGACCGAAGCAAAGGAAACAACACGTAATACTAGAACCAAAGATTAAGACAGTAACTAAATACTAATCATGACAACGTCACTCCACGCAGAATAACGTGAATTTTATTTAGATGAGCAAGTGCTCGGTAATCAATAGAATAATTATCTCACCAGAGAAATATCTGGTAATAATACAAACATTAATATTACACTGATAAAATCTCTGATATACATCATATCTAAACAATTTGTGCTTACTACCACATGGAATTCAAGCAACAGTACAGGTTCTTAAATGGAGAACTTCACAGATGCATGCAAAGATTCATCTTGCATGATGGTTATGTCATGAAGTCATGAAAAGAGACATTCTCACAACAAGTACTTCAGTTGGTTGTGTCACAATCCAAACATAGATCAGCTATAAGCTTCTTTGACACGACCTGGTGAAAGATCTTTCCTTCTTCGTCACATCTTTCCATCTTCTCTGCATCTTGATCAGCAAACACAATCCAGGAAAGCATAATTGAGATGACCATATCATAGTCGCATTAGACTAGTCCTGTAACTATAGTTTTCTGAATTCAAGCTGTCCTGTTTTGATTTGATACAAGTGCTATGATAATGACTAACAAAGATGATCTGGAACTTATAGAGCAGAGTAAACAAATTGAACGTGAAGGAGGAGAAGAGGAAGGAGAAGGTAAAGATTAAAAAGTTTTCACGGAAAAGATCTCAATGTTTTTGTTTTCCTTTGAGGAAAAGTAATTAGAAAGTACAATGATTAAAGACAAACAATCGAGAACTTACTGGTGCTTTCTATTTTCTGACATTAGAATTTAAGTTCTCTGAGACATTCAGCCTAGTAACAAGGGTTAAATGAACCCAGCAATCTTTGACCTAATTTGCAGTTCAATGTCTGAGATGGTTGTCTTACCCTCATCACACAGCAGAGTCTCACATTTCCCATCAAGATTCTCAACTTTTTTCTGCCTCACCATGTGCTATGGAATTGTTTCCAGATTCTTTTGGAGTCCGTCGTAGTTTCTTCATGGATCCATGCTCTTGTACCATTCTCAAGGCTTTGCTACCTACACATCCCAGAAGAATTTAAGAAGGTTTTCTGCTAAGCCATTATCAAGTTCTACTGTAACTGTATTGTTCCTTAAGTTCAAGAGATCAGCATTAACTCATCTCTGTTTAGCTTGACAGGTAAAAATTATAAATGTCAGTATGCGGAACCAAGTAACATTATTTACGTCAATAATGAGGAACCAATCCAGCACAAAATATGAATATACACAAGACAGAGGAAAACAAAGCCTTTTCACTTTCTGATCGATCTCTGAGCATTATGTAAGCTTTCTAAGAACCGTAACAACTCCTTTATGGGAGATTATGTGAGAGAGTTTGGCCCACGTTGTTAAAAATATGAACATGAAGCAATCATATTCGATATTACCAAAAAATTTGTACATAACAAGACATGTGTAGCTGTCCGAGCATGAAGAGAAAATGTGGAGTAGAAAATGTAACTCACTCTAAAACACAGAAGGTAGAGCTCAAGGTACTTAAAATTTACGGACAAAATGGTAGAGCTGAAGGTACTTAAAATTTATGGACAAAAATACAAATTTTCTTTCACATGGTAGGAAATATGTACACAGTCACTACATGAATATTTGCAGTTCCAGAACATGAAATGTAGATAAAATATCAAGACTATTGTCTTTTCTGCATAAGGGTCCCTTCAGTTCATACCTAGATGCTTCCCTAGAGAATTTGCAAGATAGTCTTGATTTTCTACAAGTGCAAAAATCATTGGCAATTGGCAACAGTATTTTCCAGAACCTCTGGCCATTATGCTATCACTCCTGTGCTGTTCAGAGAGGCAGAGACCATGAGAGTAACCTGGTTCTAACCATGTGCTAGAAAGAACTAAAGTAGTCAAAACCAGCCTTATCTGCCCGTTCCTCAGTGAAAGGAAATGCTACTCAGGGATCGAAAAAGAAAGCTGGTGCCTTGTCAGAAAGACTTGGTTCGTAGAGTAGCGGCCTTTCCCCAAGATATTGATTTTTTGCTCCTCTCTTTAGAGTCAAGTGGCTTTCTGCTGCTCTCTGAGACAGTTGACGCAAAAAACCCTCTAATCCATTTGATGGATGACTGCAAATATAAAACATGCTTGTGCATATGCCAAAAATCAGTTTTTGTAGGAAAACATGCATCATCCAATCCCAACAATGTCCAACATGATAGTCAAGTCCAGAATGATTTCACATCACAGCAGATCATTTAAACAAGTCTTCGATAGTTAACCATTGCATATATGGGATTTTTTTTTTTTTTGGCACTACCAGTAGTCTCTGCAGGAACAAGAACCATTGCGAAAATGATGGAACCGATTTGTGTCTCTCAAGATGATTTCCCTGTCTACCACCTTTGAAACAAACTTAAACGCAGTATGGCAATCACCACAAACTCTGATATTCTTCTTTATACGGATAGGGGACCCAGGTGGAGAATTGAGAAGTGCAAACGCTAATGCAAGTCGTTCACTATGGTATTGCAACCTCTCTTCCCTCTCCTGCTGATCCATAAACCAAAGCACGTGGCTAGTATCTGGGATATAGCCAATATCCTTAATTTTATTAGTTATCTTCTCCCACATGTTACGGATCTCCTCTCTCTGTGGATGGGCATCATCATTTGCTACAAACATATGAACAACATTCTCAATCTCCACCCAACTACAAGCAGGCTCTTTCTTAACTCCGCTCTGGTTCATCATTTTCCTAACTCTTGCAGCATCACTTCTCCTACCAGCAGAGGCATAGATGTTGGACAGCAAAATATGTGGCCCTGAATCATGTGGATCAAGTTCAAACACACGTTCAGCTGCATAAACACCCAGCTCCAAATTTTTATGCATCCTACAAGCTCCAAGCAAAGCTTTCCAAACGGCTGCATTTGGTTCAATTAGCATTTCATTAATGAACTTTTCAGCACGGTCAAGTTGACCTGATCGACCAAGCAGATCAACAATGGTCACATAATGTGAAATATTAGGTTCTATTTTAAATTTCTTCATTAATTCAAAATAATGCATTCCTTTGTCTAGAAGCCCAGCATGACTGCAAGCTGTGAGAGCACAAAGAAAAGTCACTTCATTAGGTTCAGGTCCTATCCTATGCATTTCCTCAAAGCACTCTACAGTTTCTTTTCCAAGTCCATGCTGAGCATAGGCGGTAAGCATTGAGTTCCAAGAGACCACATCCTTTTTCACTAACCGATCAAAAACCTTCCGGGCATCATCAATGCTACCAGACTTCGCATACATGTCAAGCAGAGTATTCCCAATGAAAGCAATAAGTTCCAAGCCTGACTTGATCAGATGCACATGCACCCATTTCCCGGGCTCTAAAGCTCCAATGCTTGCACAGGCTGCATAAACACTAGAAAAAGTAAAGTGGGTGGGCTGAAAACCACCTCTTTTCATCTCACAGAAAAGCTTCACAGCAATTTCTCCCTCACCTTTCCTTGCATGCCCAGCAATCAAACCATTCCAAGAGACCTCATTCTTGCAACTTAACTTGTCAAACACAGTCTTCCCTTCATCCATCAGTCCACACCTTGCATACATATCCACAAGAGCACTCCCAACATAAACATTCTCTTCATATCCACACTTCACACATACCCCATGTAATTGCCTACCCATTCCACCACCCTCCAACCCCCCAGCAGCCTTAAGAACACTGCCAAACGTAAACTGATTCGGCATAAACCCAAACCTCAACATCTCACAAAACAAAATCAACGCCTCCTTACCACCCTCATTCTGCGAATACCCAGTAATCAACGCAGTCCAAGAAACCATATCTCTCTCAGCCATTTCATCAAACACCTTCCGAGCATCATCCATACTCTCACACTTCCCATACATATTAATCAACGTGTTATTCGGAACAATATAATGTCTAAACCTCGACCTCAAGAAGTGTTCATGAACCACTTTACCTTCTTTCAGCCGTTTCCACTCTGTACATTTCTTCAGAAGCTTATTGTACAAACTGGCATCTGGGTCCATTGCCCCATTGTCAATAAGATAAAGTACTAAAAGCTCCCCATTGGCAGTCTTTTTGAGAAGATCTTTGTCTTGTATAACACCAATAGATGAACCAAATAATTTTTGTACCCCTTTTGGTTCTGATTCTAAGCCTGCTACTACGCTTGATGTAGAGAAAAATTGGCGAGCTATGGGGATGATTGAATTGAAAATTGATGGATTTGTCACGTATCTTTTCATGCGCATAGCCTTTGTCATCTCTCTCATCTGCAGCTAACTCTCTCAGGTCCAAATGCGAAAATGACATATATTAGCTTTAGGGAAATATTACCAACCTGACACAGTTTCACTTCATTTATTATCATTGAGTTCTCAAAAATATAATGAGTAAAATATGGACTAGACCTTATCAATTAATAAAGGTAAATGCTTTCGTATGTCAAGTAATAAAATCTAATTGAATTTTTTTTTTGGATAAAGTCAACGTGCATCAAATAAAATTAAAGAGGTAGTACTTCATAAGTTTGTAGTGAGTGGTTCTAATTAATGCAACAACACGCACAATGTTAAACATGATTGGGCATGGTAGGCTCAAGACTAGCCTTTACCTCCATCGACTGGGCATGAACATCAACCCCTTTTGCCAAAATTGCAATCAATTCCTTGAAGATGTCAACCATATATTTTTTGGCTGCCACATAGCCTAAGACCTCTGGAACACTGTCATCAATAACATCCAGTACCCCATTCCCTGAACACTTGGCCCATTGGGAAGAACTACGGAAGACTAGTGCAAATAAACCCTACAACAAATGGGTCGGTTGGTCTACCCTGCTCCCCAGTGTATCTGGAACATTTGGCTCCAAAGGAACAACCCCCCTCCCCCGACCAATTTCATTCGTTTTCAATAGCCGCGAGATGATCATCTTAAGGTGATCCTTTTGTGGACAGATGCTCTTATTATACTCGTAGTCTCTGAAGAATGAGAACCAACTATGTAGCATCTACATCGAGAATTCAAGTATTGTATACGTGATTAGTCCGATCCTTCCTTAGTCGGAAAGATATGTGGCCATGAAAACTTCAAACTCAATACGGATGGTGCAAGGGGCACAAATGGCAACTGTAGTGGGCTGGGGGTGTCATAAGAGACTACAAAGGGGATTGGACACCCTTTTCCATCCAGGACCCAATCTTTCTTGAACTTCAAGCCCTGCGGACTGGCCTTACCATGGCCCTCTCCAACAACACTTTCCCTCTAGAAATTAACATGGACTGCCTAGAGGTAGTAAAGATGCTCCAAACTGACAACCCCATATACGCTAACATCTTATTCGAGTGCAGATTCTTGATGTGGGTGTCACGACCCAATTTAGGATCATGACCGGCGCTAAGGGGAGAATCCCAAAGCAAGCCTTCCTAGAATTCTACAAAAAATCGGGCAGAGTTTCCTCTATTTTTGGGCCTATCCAAATTGTACCTGCCTCAAAATTCAGCAACACAACTACCA